>CAKAKR010036780.1:0-14834 GCA_916700685.1 Adelosebastes latens
TCCCAGATTCAGCTGACTACAGCCTAAGATAACTAAGTTAACTGGACCTAGAAGCTAATTCAATGTATGTTCAATGGAAGATCTTTATGAGGAAGATCCCCGGATGATCCGGGTACTTTATGCGGAAGATCACCGGATGATCCGGGTACTTTATGCGGAAGATCACCGGATGATCCGGGTACTTTATGAGGAAGATCGCATTTAGCAGCAGTTAGCAGTGAAGCTATTTGTCTACAAAACCCAAACTATTACTCTGACTATTGGATGGACTGGTGACGAGGTGAACATGTAAATCAGATAGTTTTGGAGTTGTTGAAAGGTTCATGCCATTCAATCTTGTTCTTTTTTTAATCGTTTTCTAAGCTTAGATTTAAGTCATGTGAGCATATCTTCTGTGCTTGTTCAGTGTTAAGACAAATCATTTAAAGGCGCCGACTGATGAAGCTACGCAGCTCAATTCTCAAAAGATGCTCTTTTTTAACACTGTTGATAACAAAATAAGTTATCTGAATAAAATAACAACTTTCAACCAGTGAAATGAAACAGCGAGAATTTCAGTGTCACTGCTAGTTACATGCCTTAAAAAAAAACTCATCACAAGATGTAATATTACAATTTCCGCTTTAATTTTCCATTAATATCTATAGTCAGAAATACAAAATTATTTTTTGGACTACAACGTTATATTACAATTAAGACCAATTTCACTTTATATCAGAAATGCAATCTGCTACAAACCCAAAGAACAGAAACTGTCAGTATACAACATCATAGCAAATAAATTATTTGTTTTACTTTATTAGGCTTCTGCAGGAGGAAATATGGGCCCTGGTTTTCATGTTTCAACAGTTATCTTGATTTCACACAAACAAATGCTGTATTTGTCAGTTTTCTGGAGTTGGCTTGACAAGATCCATTCATCATAATTACACAATTTGTATCTCAGAATTACTATGTACACATCTATTAATTAAGACGTATTTGTCCAAACAATGACATGTATCACTTAAATGCAAAAAAAAGGATGAGATCTGTAAGATTTTAATCTCATAACAAGGAGGTAGACATCTTTATCTCCCAACGACACAAAACGTAGTTGATACGATACGATAGCGACCATTCGTATTAATCTTTAAAACCTTGAAAATTCTGGTTCATGTCAAATTAGTCAAATCAAGCTCAGTGTCTTACGAAGAACAGGGCTGGGCTCCATCAGTTAGACTGTAATCTGTGCTGCTCACCTGCTCAGGGACAGAACAGCTGAAATGCTGCCCTCTCTGGTGGAAGTTAAACCACTGGAGGTCAGCAGGGGGCGTCAAGTTACTCTTTAATAAACCTAAAATACTCACTGTACTGCTGTTCAACACTGTAAGAAATAAAAGTCAGTTATTGGCACTTGTAACATTTTGCAACCATGATTTTACTTTCAGGTAACAGAGGCTCAGAAAAAAAAGCTTCCTGTGAGGTTTAAAACATCCATCTACACAATAACAAGGTATTTATTAAACTACTGCTTTATTTCTTCAAAACAATTTGGTACATACACGTTCAAAGTGGCGTCCTAACATAAACATCAGGCCATGTGTTCAACATTTATATTTATTTATGTATTTATGATCTCTACCACATGATTGAAATGTGCTTAAAGACGTCAGAAGCTACCCAATGCTCCACTGAACATCAGTGTGGCAAGTACGTTTTGTATAAATGGCACATGCTTAAAATTATTACTTGTACCCAATTTGAACGTGTCCAAATATGTCAGCATATAAGTATTTTAATTATTAAAAAAATACAGACTTCACATTAATAGGCTTACTACAGGACATCAGGATGTTCAATACAAACACAATGATTTTACAAAAATCTAGCGAAACATTTTATGTATTTTCATTTATTTTATCACAGTAAATCTCCGTTTATTACCACGGTGTGCAGCTTTGCAGCTTCTTTACCGTTTTAAGCTAATCTATGTGCTACTGTAGAAAATTCACTTGTGTGACTTGTTACCATGTGGGAAAAAATCATATAATGGTGCGTTCACGTCGTATTGTAATTACTGTTTCTGACTTGTTCATGTTAACTTCCAAACTTCCAAAATCACATATTATGCACCAAGTACTCAATACGTGTCCTATCGTTCAACATACTTCTGTGTCCAGAGACGTCTGGACCCGTCCGACTCTAATTAAAAGGGTTATTATGTGTTGGTTAGGGTTAAATCAAATCAATTAGAACCTGAGATCTACAGTTCTGACCACCGTTACATGAGTGTAATACCACTGGACCTGCAGCGCAGCGTCCTCCTGGTTCAGGGTTTCAGGCCTCCGAAGCACATGTACTTCACGTCCAGATATTCGTCAATGCCGTACTTGGAGCCTTCGCGGCCCAAACCGGACTGTTTGACCCCGCCGAATGTGGCCTCCGGGGTGGACAAGAGGCCCTCGTTGACTCCAACTAAACCCACCTCCAACGCCTCCGCCACCCGCCAGATCTGACTGACATCCTGCGAGTAGAAGTAACCTGAGAACAGAAAAATAAGAGCACGTCAAGTTTTTAACACCAACAGAGACCAAGACAGAGGCCTTTTTGAGGGTTCGCCTTGTCCAAAGTCCACATTTCAAGATCGAATGTCATAATGGGTCAACGAGCCGGTTTCATTTCAAAGGCTCCTCAAAATGTGGCCTTCTTTCTGGAGGTGGTGCATCCGGTATCAGCCAATATTCATTACATATGACCTGATCCGTGGTCTTGAAATAGGCGCTTAAACCAAAGGACCTTCAGTCAGACTGTTTTTATTGGCTGCAGCTCAACGTGGACTCCAGATGGCACTGTTGTTTTTTGGGATATGTCTGTTTGACAGCCAACATGTCAGAACCAGATTTATGTGACGGTATAATGCACGGTAAATGACGCCATACTGTACGAGAGAAATACACGATCCGGGGATTTTTGTCGGGGAGCTCCAAAAACTGTCTGGGAGCAGAAAATCAGGGCTGAAGTGGTGGAGTGTGAACTAGATATTACTATTACAGCTTCTCGTTCAAATCTGTGGCACCAAAAACAACAATTTAATTTGGAGAAGAGGTTGAAATTGGTACTTCCTGTAAACTTCATCTCCTAACAGACAGCTAACACTGTTTATGGCGTTTACACAGTAATCTGCGACTTCTGTCTCTGAAAGGTCACAGAATACTACATGTTAAACTCATTAGTCTTTGTGGAAGTTTTGCTTAAATGTTCTTATTTTGGTTTAATAGCTCTGCTTTCTTTCAAGAAGCACCTGAATCTATCTGCATTTAATTTGAATTTATATTCTATCCTTTAACATACACCATCATTTCCAAGACGTTTTTTTTTTAGTATGCACTCACCTGCCAGCCCGACATTCGATGCGTTAGCGATAGCCAGAGCCTCTTCCTCTGTGTTAAACCTGTCAATCACAAACAGATAGTTCTAGTTGGTCAACAGTTGTATTCAGCTACTGAAGACGTCACTGCAGCAGCTTTAGGGCCTTAGAGGAGATATATATATATATATATATATATATAAATAACCTCTTATACAGTATATGGAATGACAAACCTGGTACAACATCAGTCCTTAGAATTAATAAAGACATCTCGTCACACACTCAAATGTCTCCCTTTTTATTTTAATGCAGCTGCACAACATCAGTTTGAAGCTTCATCCACTGAGCGAGCAACAACTCATATTTCTGATGATTATCCTTGGCTTGCTGCAGCGACTTGGTGTGTAAGTGCAATATTTTCAGTTTGAACAATTTCAATATTGTCCATTTTTTGCATTCATGGTGAAACTGGTATAAAGCATTCATGTTATGCTGCCCTGCCCATTGTTAGACTTCCAGTTCTATTAGTTCTTCCGGTTTAGCACTAGCACCGATCGGATGGTTTTACAGTCCCACAGCGTTCACTGACTGGGAGGACGACATACGGAAATGTCCTGAAATCACATGAGGACATTTGTAGTGTCTCCTGGTTTAGATGGCCCCGCTATGAGGAGCTACAAAAGTACTGAAGCATATCAGTACACCGGCCGGTCAGCATACAAAAGCACCACGTCGACAGTGTTTCCGTAAACTGCCAGAAGGCAGACAAAGACAAAGGTTCGCACCACACAGCTGAAATTAATGAATAGTTGTCACTGCACCGTCACTACTCGAAGCACCTGTTTACCACTTACATCTTAAATTATTCAAAAAACATGTTTCCAAGTAGAAGACCTCCGGTGCTGAGAAATGACGCCAATGTGGAAGTGCCAAAAACTGCAGTTCCTCTAATGACCACTTGAGGCTCCAAAAGGCAGTCAATCCCCATTGACCTCCATGTTTAAATGTCCGTGTTTACAGCCTGGTACAAAAAAACGGTTTTGGTCTCCATAGTTAATATCTCCGTTCATGACAACAGTACGGTGGTGAATTTCTATATAACTCACAAGTTTAAAATATATTAAGTTGTAAAGTTATGCATAATTGAGGGCGTGGCAGCTTTAAGTGACAGGTGGGTGCTGTAACTAGCCGTTAGCCGGGCCTGCCTCAGCTCCACCTCTTTGCCCATTTTTCAGATCGGCTGGGAGTTTGGCGAAAATATGATAAAGCTGGCGACGCGAAGCAAAGTAATCACACTCTCTACAACGAAAGTAAGATTACAAAATGACACAATGTGGAAGCACCCTAGTTCAGGCAAGGAGTAAGCCATAGAAATTTCATGATATATACTATGTCATAAAAAAGTCTTGAAAAGTCAGTATAGTATGCCATACATGACATTTTTATGACAGAATAGTATGTCAAAAATTTCATGTATGACATAATATACTATGACTTTTTTGGACATTCTATACTATGACTTTATGACTTTTTTTCGGCACTATACTATGACTTTTTTGCAACTTTTTTTGACATACTATACAATGATTTTTTTCAACATACTATACTATGACTTTAATTTTTTCGACATACTGTACTATGACTTTTTTATGACTTTCAACATATTATACTATGACTTTTGTACGACTTTTTTCGACATACTATACTATGACTTTTTTACAACTTTTTTCGACATACTATACTATGACTTTCTTCAAGACTTTTTTCAACATACTATACTATGACTTTTTTACAACTTTATCGGCATACTATACTATGACTTTTTTACAACTTTTTTCGACATACTATACTATGACCTTTTTCGACATACTATATTATGACTTTTTACAACTTTTTCGACATACTAAACTATGACTTTTTTCGACATACTATACTATGACTTTTTTCGTGACTTTTTTCGACACATTATACTATGACTTTTTTACGACTTTTTTCGCCCTACTATAGTATGACTTTTTTCAACATACTGCACAATGACTTTTTCGTGACTTTTTTCTACATACTATACTATGACTTTTTTCGACATACTATAAGATGACGTTTTTACGACACACTACTTTAACTTTTTTACAACTTTTTTAGACATACTATACTATGGCTTTTTTATGACTTTTTTCCACATACTATACATGCCTTTATTTGACATACTATACTATGACTTTTTTATAACTTTTTTCAAAATACTATTCTATGACTTTTTTCGATATATTTTTTCTTCCCTACTCCTTCTCTTTCTCTCTCCCTGCTCCCGTCTGAGCTGTTGTTGCCTGTTCCCACAAACTTGTCTATCGTACGATAGTCACAAATTTAGCTTTGTCTGGTTGTTAGTACAGCCGTCAACAGTGCAACAAGTACCAGAGCTCCGCAAGGACATTTTAGAAAACGTAAATTTAACGTTAAATATCTGTTAAAACTAAACCAGGATTTGCTAAATTGAAGGTGAATTACTTTTCAAAAGAAGCACCGTTGGCGGTTAGCCACTATGATTAGAAAAAGTCATTGCATGCCATAAAAAGGATTTTAAACATTCGTAAAGGGTGAGCGTACAGACCTGATGACGGGCAGCAGCGGGCCGAAGGTTTCCTCCTTGGTGCAGATCATGTCTGTGGTGACGTCGGCCAGCAGAGTGGGCTCCATGAAGGACCCGTCCAGACGCTTCCCGCCCTTCAGCACCTTCGCTCCCTTGGACACTGCATCTGATATCTGGTGGACCACCTGTGAAACAGAGGGGTTCAGGTGTTGAACTCTGCTGCTACTATGGGCCACAATTTCTTGACATACAACAATGTCCAGAGCCTTCACCATCTCAGGGTGAATCTCATCTACCCCAAGTGCCTTGCCACTGAGGAGCTTTCTGACTACCTCAGCGACCTCTACCAAGGATATGGACAAGTCCGAGTCTTCAAACTCTGCCTCCTCTATGGAGGACATGGAGGACAAGAAAAGGCGAGAGTCCAGCCCCTCTCCTCTCCGGTACATACATTTACTGTAAACTGCTCAAACTAAGACAGACATGTAATATATTCTACTTTATTGTCATACAGACGTCAACAACTTTAATTAACTTCATTGAGCTGTAAGTGTGACTACAAACAGAGTTCACTCCATCACGGAGTGGGATGGTGGAGGGACCGAACTGGAATTGGGCCTCTATTTCACAGCTCTTTCTCCATAGATATCTGACCTTGTCTGCAGCTCTGGAGTTGATGAGCGGCCCTTGGGTGGTACCGGGCTCTGAGCCGTGACCCAGGCGGAGCTCGGCATCCATCGCTCGGCCCAGCTTCTCCATGAAGCGATCGTGGATGCCGCTCTGCACCAGGCAGCGGTTGGAACACATGCAGGTCTACAGGAGGAAGAGGAAGACGGTGATGGATATGACGCAAACATGTGACCTCAGTGTACACTGTGAGCTTCATCTAGACCGTCACTTACCTGTCCAGTGTTCCTGAACTTGGAGGCCATGGCTCCGCCCACCGCCTTGTCGACGTCAGCGCTGTCAAACACGATGAAGGGGGCGTGGCCTCCCAGCTCCATGGACACCTTCTTCACGGTGTCAGCAGCCAGTTTCAGCAGCACCTGAGAGCAAGTTTAACTACTGCGTCATTGCTCTACTTTAAACATTACACTTCGTATCACAGAAACAGTTTGACTGTTTAACTACTGCGTAATTGCTCTACTTTATACATTTCACTTTTACTTTTTTATTTTTTACATTACTCTGAGCCCGCTACAACCTCTTAAACGAGTAATCGAGTGTATGATCTGGCGCATCTAGTGGTGAGGCTGCAGATTGAAACCTCTCCCGTGTACCAAGCGTGTCGGAAAACTTGTCAGAGTAGCGGAGGACATTTAGAGAATAGCAGAGTGAGTGTGTACGAGGGAAGTGAGTGGTGAAGCAAGAGAAGTGTATTTTAACCATGAAAACAGCCAGCAGGGGGCGCTGCAGGCCGTCCTCTACTCTCAGAGTCTCACCTTGCCGGTGGCGGTGGAGCCGGTGAAGGAGATCTTGGCCACCAGAGGGTCGGTGCAGAGAACCTCCCCGACCGATGGAGTCTTCTCTCTGGAGCACGGGACCACGTTAAACACCCCCGCCGGGATCCCCGCCTGCTCCGCCAGCTGCATAACGACACGTCAATCATCTCATTTACAGAGAAAACAACACGGAGGGTTAAATAAGGAGGGTTAAACAGTTCAGTGTGCTGACCTCAGCCAGAGCCAGCGCCGACAGCGGTGTGTCCTCGGCCGGTTTCACCACCACCGTGCAGCCGGCGGCCAGAGCAGCCGCGACCTTCCTGGTGATCATTGTGCTGGGGAAGTTCCACTGTGGAGTGACACAACACTCAGTTCCACACTTATCAAGATTTATACATCAACAAGGATTCACATTACAAAGGTCTTTAAGAGGACACTCCTTCCCAGCGTTCCCAGTGTTCCCAGTGTTCCCAGTGTTAGTGGTGCTAAACGTTCATGAAGGTAAAGAGGTATCACACACACACACACACACAGATGTTCAGGACAAAGTAGACTAATCTCATTAGACATGCTAACGAAGGAAAAAGGAAGTCATGTCTTTTGTATACAGGAGCTGGCAGATGATTGGTTTAAAAGGTCACATGACAATTAACTGACATCGTCTTTATGACAATATGACAATGACTAAATACAGGTGGTTCAGACCATTGACTGTATATCAGACGTAGATGTAGTCAGTCACCGTGACGTCACCCATTGGTTTGTGGTCTGCTGTTTTGAAGCCTCCAGATGCCATCTTGGATATTTGCAACCAGATGTGACACAAGAGGGTGGAGCTGAGTACAACCGAATACTGAATAAGACATTTTAAGGCAACCAAAAGGGTACAATTAACTTTGATGAACTGAAAACCTGCCTATTCCTAGCGTGCGGCCGTTTGTAGCGTGCGGCCATTCGGAGCGGGCGCCCGTTTGGAGCGTGCGCCTGTTCAGAGCAGAACAGCTTCCCGTAGTGCTGCTTGCAGCGTTGTTGAGAACCGCTAGTCATTGTTGACTCCAAGTGAAGAAGAGTTGGGTTGTAACGTTAGTATTTTAGCATCCAGCAGCAACAGGGAGTGCATTCAATGCAGCAGACGACATGCTGGACTCAGTATGCAGAGCCCTGAAGCCCCGCCCCCACTGCTGTTCGCTTGTTTATTCAAACTTTATTAATATTGAACGCGTCAATGGTCCATAATGCACCAAAATCAACCAACCAAGTGTGAAATAGATCAGATGAACGGTTACAGAGCAAACTCCTCATTTTATAGTTGTTATATTTTATTATTATTATTACTATGTTTTTAACTAATTATTTATTTATTATTATAATTATTATTGTTTTCTTCCATTTATTTTCTATCTTCTCTTTTGACATTGTGTTTGCATTGTGTTTGTTTATATGGAAAAGAAACATGGTAATACATGCTAACATTAGCTAATGATCAGTGAACAGAGTCCAGCTGAGGCTGATGAACGTCTTCAGTTAAATCAAAGTGTTGGACATATTAACATGATGACCTGATGGTGGCGCTATAGAGGAAACGCCAGAGGATCATTAATGTTATCACAGTTCATCTTGAATGATGAACCGGTGTGGAGTAAAGAGGAGGACCGACTAACTCCTCACAGCTACGTCAGCTGAAAATAAGAGCTTCTGACTGGCTGCTTACCGGTGTGATGATGGAGGCGACGCCCACAGGCTGTTTGAGGAGGAGGATCTTTCGGTCTTTGGCGGGTGACGGGACGATATCGCCGTACACTCGGCGAGCCTCCTCCGAAAACCACTCCATGAAGGAGGCGGAGTACTCCACCTCCCCGAGAGACTCCTGCATGGGTTTACCCTGCAACACACACACAAACACACACACACAGTCAGGTTAAATACACTAAATGAAACTAGAAAATGCATTTCCTGCTGAAAATGCGTGAGAATGCTGACAGCTGAAATTAATTGCAAAGCATTGCTGAAAATGCAGAAATGTGAAATGACTTGTCTAAAAATGTTAAAGCTCAAATGCATTGCACTGCACTGCTGAAATACCTGGAAGTTAAAATGTAAAACTGGCAGTTGGAAGCTGAACTACGTCACCTAAAGAAGCTAAGAGCTGAAATACATTACTAGAAAAGCTGGAAGCTAAACTGTAAAACTGTCAAAAGTGGTAAATCTGAAGTGAATTTCCTGAATAAACTGAAAGAAGAAAAGTTTTATATGAATATCAGACAGATGAACACAGGGGGGGGCACGAGATCTAAACTGACAGTTCATTTCGTACAAATCTACCTGTCAAATCCCTGCTACCTAGTGAAAAACCATGAGTCCAGTTGCCAAAATATTCTTATCATCAGAGAGAAGAGACTCTGCCGAACGCATTGATGTTGTTTTTATGTGCGTAGAGTCAAAAATGTGATCACGGCAGCAGGTTAGAAAAGTGCCTTCGTCCGCTTTCTGTCAGACATTTCTCATCTGATTTAACATTGCTTTCTATGGAGCGGTTGACTTACTCTTACTTTGGGGATCCTAGAGCCAAATGTGTAAGTCTGTTTGATTCCATAGTTACATGACTGCGACCAGCACAACATTTCCTACAATCTGACCTACATTTTCTGTATAAAGAGTGAAAATTGTGGGTGTGGGAGCAATTTGTTCAGAAAAGTTACAGAAGATTTTAAAGGTCCTCTCCACTCTAGCTCTGAACATTCCGTCCAATACACACACATTATATACTCTGAAAAAAAAGTCTGAAAACAGCATAAAACTTAAACTGTGATCCTTCAACAACTGTAAAAGATATAAAAAATCTAAATTTTAGTTTAATAGTTCAAATTCTTGTAACCCATTTAAAGTTTAAATGGTGTCTGTAGCTGAAAGTATGTGGAAGCAGTAGCATTTCAAAGTGGATTGTATTACATTTTATTTTCTTATGTCTGTTGTTGGGTTTTCTATGATGTGGTTTTGTGAAGTTATGAAAATAACAATTTCTTGACGATATGAATCTAGATTTGAGGTTTGACAGAATAATCTAATTTAAAGTTTAAATGGTGTCTGTAGCTGAAAGTATGCAGAAGCAGTAACATTTCAAAGTGGAGTATGTTTAAGAGGATTTGAAGATTTTCTCCATTGAGTTACATTGTAAAAACAAAAAGTGAAAAAAGCTTAATATTTTAAAAAGTATAAATGGTAGAAACAAGTTGAATGTAAGAACGTATGTCCTTAAAGAGCTGAATATTTTGATAGTTGAACAGTTTCTGTAGCTGAAAGTATGCAGAGGAAGAAATAGAAGAAGTTGTGAATGAAGAAAGATTTGGATAACATAGTGTGAACACAGTATTACAGCATTCACAGTATTACAGCATCCACAGTATTACAACATTCACACAGTATTACAGCATTCACAGTTTTACAGCATTCACAGTATTACAGCATCCACAGTATTACAGCATTCACACAGTATTACAGCATCCACACAGTATTACAGCATCCACAGTATTACAGCATTCACACTATGATCAGTGTGCTCGTGTTACAGGAACACAACAGTCTGATTCTGTGTGTAAATGATCTTCTACCAAACAACAGGAAACAGTGAATGTCTGATCCCTGTTACTGTAAATAAAGCAACACACCAATGTTCTCATCATGATGACACTCACACATTCGAAGGTGATCAGCTTGGCCAGGTCTTCTTTGTGCAGCGTCATCAGCTCGAACCATTTCCTCAACAGGATGCTCCTCTCCTGCAGGACAGCCAATCACATCACACCAGGAGTCAGCTGACGATTTGTTGTTTTACAACCATGTTTTTATTCAAGGGTAATAATTTCAAGAAGTTGGCAACAGCCTCACATGAACAGTAAGGAATTGTGTTTGTGTCAAACCTGGTTCTGGATCACTGACACTAGTCACATTAATATTTTATGGAGTGGAAAATGTTGAAAACTCAGCGGGTCCTTCGGGGACAACATGGCTACTGACTACATCTTAATTTCTTGGTATTACATTTAATTTTCTTATGTCTGTTGTTGGGTTTTCTATGATGTGGTTTGGTGAAGTTATGAAAAAAAAAACATTCTTGACGATATGAATCTAAATTTGAGGATTGACAGAATAATCTGTTAACTAACTGGCTGTTGCTCAGAGGCTGAAAAGGTCAACAGACAAGGACATCTTGGCAAATGAAGATAATTCAGCAGCCCTGTCTTATCTTTGTGTTCCTGTTTTTCTTTATCTAATTTGGCAGTGAAACAACACATGAGACATGAGCCGTCCTTTCTAATAGTTCAAATTCTTGTAACCCATTTAAAGTTTAAATGAAGTCTGTAGCTGAAAGTATGCAGAAGCAGTAGCATTTCAAAGTGGAGTATGTTTAAGAGGATTTGAAGATTTTCTCCATTGAGTTGCATTGTAAAACAAAAAGTGAAAAAAGCTTAATATTTTTAAAAGAATAAAAAGTAGAAACAAGTTGAATGTAAGCACTTATGTCCTTAAAGAGCTGAATATTTAGATAGTTGAACGGTTTCTGTAGCTGAAAGTATGCAGAAGTAGTTAAGAGTCCAAAAAACGTACGGAAGAAATAGTTGAATAAAGATTCAAAGAACAAGATGTACATTTTCTCATGCTGCAGCCTGATTCTAAAATCATTAAGCCCCTCATTAATCTACACTCGAAAAGCAAAAAAATGGATTTATCAAAATGAAAAACGGAAGTATCTCATTGACATAAAATAAGTATTCAGACCCTTTGTTATGAACCTTCAAATTTAGCAAAAAAAATAAAATATCCCGTCATGGCTGATGCTGAGTAGACAAACTGTTCATTTTAAAAGCTCCTGAATATTAAAAATAAATGTAGCTCAGGTTCCTCCCGTCTCTGTTGATCATCTTTGAGATGTTTCTACACCTCCATTAGAGTCCAGCTGTGGGTCAACTGCTGGATATCATCTGGAAACCAGAGACGCACCAATCTGCCTTTTTCAGTCCTGATACCGATACCGATACCTGGGCTTTGGTTATCGGCCGATACCGAGTACCGATCCGATACCCGTGTTTAATTAATGAGCTGTATGCTTCACTGTGTGGAAGAGACTGGGTTATTCTGTTATGTCTAAGACAACATCAGGCCTGACTTAAACAGGGATTTACTAACTTTGTAAAACTAAATGTGACAAATAAAAACATAGATATTAATTTATATATATATATATATATATATATATATATATATTCACTCATTGAAGACGCTCCTTCTTTTAGAAGCTTGGCCTTGATTTCATCATGACCTGCTGCTGAGTTACTGAGGTTGATAATAATGTCCAACACTTGTCTGGATGGACTCTATACTTGTTGTCTGCTGAATTATACATAAGCCAAATTAAAGTCTGGTTCCTATCAGTTGAGATGATACCATGTGTTACACAGTTTTTAGGTGCTTCTTTGATGGATGTGCAACATTTATATTAAATTGATAGTTTTTCAAATGGAGTACGGTTAACAAGAGACTGTCTTTCACTGTTTTATTAATTGTTTGTATACTTCTTAAAAATGCTTAATAGAAGAAGTTAAAGTTTCACCAACCAAACAAAAGTTGGACTTTGAGCTCTGAAGTTGACCTGTGAGACTGTGATTTAATAACTGTGTGAGATAACAGGAATCACTGACTGACCGCTCGCATGGTGGGGCATTTAAACATAAACATGAACATGATCATAAACATGAACATGAACAGAAACTTTGTGCAGAAACAAATCCTGCAGCATTGTTAGGTTTCACCGCTGTTCAGAGGTGGAAAGTACATTTACTCAATTACTGTACTGAAGTACAAATTTTGAGGTACTTGTACTTTCCATGGTATGTTACTTCATACTTCTTCTCCACTCCATTTACTTAATAACTTTAGTGACTTTGCAGATTTAGATTAATAATACAAAATATAATCTACAAATAAAATTATAGATTACTGCAAACTCGTTACCAGCTGCAACATTAAAGTGTAAACTAAAAAAAATAAACTTAAAAGCAGGACTTGACAGATTATTTTTTACATTGTCGTAATGTTAGAGTACTTCTTCCACCTGCTGCTGTTAAGACTTTGGATTTTATTATAAATATTAAAAATCAGCCTTGTTTGTTATTATATACTGTGTTTGTCTGGTGAATTATGCGTAAGCCGAATTAAAGTCTGGATCCTGTCAGTTGAGACAATACCATTTATTAAGGGTTTTTATGCTTCTCTGACGGATTAACATGTTTTTTGTTTAAATTGGTAGTTTTTTGAACGGAGTACGGTTACCTTAGCGCTGTACAGCTTCCAGGAGTGAAACGCCTTGTACGCAGCGTCCACAGCCAGCTTGGCCTCCGCCGGGCCGCAGTCTGACACCCGGGCGATCTCCTGCCCGGTGGCCGGGTCCAGCACCGGGAACACCGAGGCAGTGGGGAGCCAGCGGCCGTCCACGTAGCCCTGTGTCCGCAACAGAGGAGCGGCGACATCCAGGCTGTAGTGTCTCTGCATGGCGGTGACGGGGAGGCGGAGGACCGGGGAGACCTGCCGGAAGAAGAGCCGAGTCTTCAGCACACAGAGAAGGGACATGGTGGACTGAATGTCTGCTGCTGGGTGCGTGTGAACCGCTCACTGTGTCCGGGTGACGGTAGTGTTGGTCCCGCTGCTTTCTGCTTTAGGTTAGTTCAGCCAGTCCGGAAGAGGACGCCTCCGAGGCTGAAAAGGTCAACAGACAAGGACACCTTGGCAAATGAAGATAATTCAGTAGCCCTATCTTATCTGTTTGTTCCCGTCTTCTTTATCTAATTTGGCATTGAAACAACACACAAGACATGAGCCGTCTTTTTCAATAGTTCAAATTCTTGTAACCCATTTAAAGTTTAAATGGTGTCTGTAGCTGAAAGTATGCGGGAACAGTAGCATTTCAAAGTGGAGTATGTTTAAGAGAATTTGAAGATTTTCTCCATTGAGTTACACTGTAAAAACAAAAAGTGAAAAAAATAATATTTTAAAAAGTATAAATGGTAGAAACAAGTTGAATGTAAGAACTAATGTCCTTAAAGAGCTGAATATTTTGATAGTTGAACAGTTTCTGTAGCTGAAAGTATGCAGAGGAAGAAATAGAAGAAGTTGTGAAAGAAGAAAGATTTGGATAACATAGTGTGAACACAGTATTACAGCATTCACACAATAACATACTGTGGATGCTGAATTACAGCATTCACACAGTATTACAGCATCCACAGTATTACAGCATTCACAGTATTACAGCATTCACACAGTATTACAGTATCCACAGTATTACAGCATTCACACAGTATTACAACATTCACACAGTATTACAGCATCCACAGTATTACAGCATTCACACAGTATTACAGCATCCACAGTATTACAGCATTCACACAGTATTACA
>CAKAKR010036781.1:0-18158 GCA_916700685.1 Adelosebastes latens
ACATTTTTCACATATTTTACTAATAATTTTCTGACACTTTTCGGATATTTTTCACATATTTCTGAATGTTTTTTCATGCTTTTAGCCTCTTTACAAATAGATGTTTTTTAGTTTAGTTTTCACATATTTACATCCACTGGTGTTACTAATAACAGGGATTCTCTGAAAGTTACATATAGTACCTTTAAGAAATCTAGCCGGGACGGGAGACTTTGACCAATCACAGGTCATTTCAGAGAGAGAGAGCGTTCTTCTATTATTGGCTGTGCTCCAGGCGAAGGTGATGCTATTCTCTTGATGCGATGTGTCATGTTGCCGTCTGAAAATGGCAGCGAAGGGGCCTGGGGGAATAGAGGCAATGTGGCTGGAGAGGACGGATAGAGAGAGAGACAGACTGTGACAGCAGGCTTCAGACTTTTCAAGAAATATCGCAAATTATTCATGAGGTAGGAAAAGCAACATGTTTGTTTATATCTCAAGGATGCTTACAGTGTGTTTAGGTGAAAGACACTGGATGTAAACAGAGATTTTGTCTAAAAGAAAACTTCACATGTAAGATACAAAACAACAACTTAATTAGTTAAAGGGCGAGTCCATCTGCGTTCTTTTCCGTTTATTTGTATTTAGGATGTTTTTGTAGCGTACTATAAAATTCATACTGAATCTGCTTTATTCATTTCTTAATTTAAACTGTAGTTCCTTTCAGGTAGAAGCTGTGATCCTTTATTGCTCTTAGGGGGGAAAACAGGTTAAAAGCAAGTAAGTCAAACAATAATTTAATTGAAACAGGGAGAATCAGCCTGGCTCTGTCCAAAGGTAGCAAAAGCCACATACTAGCATCTCTAAAGTTCACAAATTATAGCTCATTTGTTTAGTTTGAACAAAAAACAAAGTGCAAAAACATCAATTTGTGCAGTCAAAATACCAAACTACCTTCTATTTAACCTCCTCCTGTCGTAGTAAAAACAGTTTCAAAGGTAGCAGTGGTTTGCAGAAAGTTATGAGACAAATAAGCTACGTCTTCTGAATAAACTGTGAGAACTTACTGTACCGTTAGCAAACAAGCTAAACTAACGAGTTGACTAAAACATTGCTAGCAAGTTTGTTAACTCAGACAGCTTTATATTCTCTCCTGAATAACTTTTTAATGAATGAAATGGTGTGTAATCGTGAACAAAATGCCAGGGGAAGTAAACAGAACAGTAGCTAGTGGCTAGCTATCGTGATGATGGGTTGGGCGAGCGAGCTAGCGGTTACAACTCCTCCTGCACGACTGAAGTGAAAACATACTGCTGCGTATTGCTGATTGATTACGTGTCTTTACCACCATGAAGGTCATTGTATCACTGAACAAAACCAGGGTATTTTTAAGATTTCTAAAAAAGAACAGTGACCTATTTACAGTACCTCACATTTCATCTGATTTGAATTTACATAAAACTTGCTTCAGTCGTAGAGAAAAAGATGCTGGCGAAGGGTGAAGAGACATTTACGAAGCTATTCTCTTGATTGCGATGTGTCATTCTGCTGTGAAGTAAACACCGCCTGATTGAAATTGAACTGTTCCTCATTTTTTTGCTCGTTGACCCGCTCAAAGCCTCGGAGATCCGGCGGGTCATGGAGGGCCTCGGGGCCTCTCAGGCTGAACCGAGTCTCTGCATCTCCGGCTCGTCCTCATGACACAGAGCTGATGACGCCGCATGCATTATTTAAAGTCTATCCAACTCCCTGTGTCATAGCACTTTAATCTGCAGCCTACTCATAACCCCATCTCTGCCGGGCTCGTGTTACTGCTCGTTCCCCCCGGTGGTACTGAGGGGCAGAGATGTTTCTATTAAAAGACAACTCTGTTTTGTCTTTTTATTTTTATCAACAATGAATTTATGCTACTAACAAGTGTTGTCTGTGTAGCCAAAACTTAATATAGCTCCATTGTTGTCCAAAAAACACAACCAGGCGCATTTTGCGTTGGTTCAGGGGTTCAGTGAACCCCCTAGAAATGCATCTATATTTTTTATATAATAAAGTAGAACTAATAATTCAATGTAATGATGAATAATATCAACCTTGTTGTGTTTTCATACTGACAAAATAAGAAATCAACAAAATCAGAAGATATATTTGTGGTATTTTTATTTACTTATATAGCCTACTAACATCAGACACTCTCTGTGCCTGGATATGATTGGTTTATGTGAAACATGGCTGAAACCAAATGTTTTCTTACCATTAAATGAAGCTTCCCCACCTGATTTCACTTATGCCCATGTTGCTAGGGCTCTCTTTTTAATTTAACATCCAAATACAATAATAAATTCAACTCATTTGAGGCTCTTGTATTAAAATCATCTCCATTCACTACGAATTGCCTTGTCCAGAGCAGCAGGCTCCATTTTGTGGTACTATACAGACCTCCCAAGTTAAATAGTTTTCGAGTTCTACTCCGGAAACGAAATTGAAGTCGAAAAAAAGCAGTTTTGGGCCAAAATTTCAAAAAAATTTGGGCACCCTGGACTTTTAACCCCCAAAAGACACAACTAGACCACACTGTCAACCGTCATACCAAATTTTAAGTTCCTAAGTTAAATAATTTCCGAGTTCTGCTCAGGAAACGAAAGCGTGACACGCGAACGATCGGAAGGACGGACATGCAGAATAATGGGCAGTCCCCAATTGGGTGTCAGTTACCTTTAAAGAAAAGCTTGATTTAGACCCAAGTAAATTAACAATTTACTATTAATTTATTATTTGAAACTTTGATCTTGAATTAATTAATCATAAATGTACCAACTGAGCAATTTTCCCCCTTTAATTAGCACAAAAACAGTTCTTTCCAGGGAACTATTATTTACTACTAGGAAAGACAGGTAAAACAAAGCTTTCCATCTGATTTTATTTTGCTATTAAGGAGCATCATGGACTTTAGCTACACAAAAAATTAAACGACAACCGTCTTTTGTGTTTCATACTGTGTTTTAGATGTTTTTTTGGGTAAAGCCAACAGAAACAACTCCTACAACTGATTCTTCCTCAAGCAACGTGGCAACAAGGCAACCTGATGTTTCTGGAGGAGGATAGTTAGTGAGAACGGGCGCTCCTGAGGGAGTTTGATGATATACAGTAGAGCTGTGTGACCTGCTGCATCGGATGCTTCACACATTTATCTCTCGTCCTCCAGAGGAAACGGTGTTTTTTTTCCTGCTCTGTAAAGGATATATTTCTCTCTGTTTGGACGGTGAACATTGATGAGTCTGGAAAGAAGCAGGTTGTCTCTATTTCTGAGGCATTTAGCATTGAATGAATGCATCCTTTTAACAATATGAATAAAACAAATAAAAAGTAAATGGACCCAGGAGTGCGGAGTACATCACTAATAAATGTTATTTTGGCCCGTTCGCACGAAAAGGTGTATAAATGCCCCGATAATGCGCAAGGGGTTTAGTGTGCAATAAGTACGCCTCTTTTGATTTCCGCATTCTGCGTATAAATGCTACGGTAAGAGTTAATGATGTAGTATAAAAAGCAAGAAAGACCAGTTATAGCGGGCAGGTTGGGAGGTTGATGTGCCCAACAAACACCGGACCTTTAACCAGGAGACCTGTGTTCGAGACCGTCGTTGTTTTGTTTTGCAAGTTACATTATTGACGATTGATATGATTTTTGTTGATATTTGTGATGTTTTCCGTAGTTGTTTCCATACATGTTTTACTTAGTTTACTTCATGGATGTATAAATAGAACTGGATACAGGCTAAACAGATGCTACTGAGACATTGGAAGAAAAAACACCCACCCCCTTATGAAGAATGGGCCACAACAATGGCTCAATTGGCTGCTTAAGAGAGGGTGACATAGCCTACTCCCTATTGAACAAGCTTGACCAGTATATGTTTACAGGAGTCTGTTTCTGATGGATCTCCTGTTAAGTGAAGTGGTGCTTGTCTGTTTTGTCTTAAATTTCAATAAAAAGGTGAATATTTAAAATAAAAGAACTGGATCCAGCGTTGTAGGAGAGCTCCCGTTCATTCCTATGAAAGTTGCTCAGTGAATGAAGCCAAAATGGCTCGACTGCTGAGTGATAAAGTCCAGCGAAACTCCGCCTCCCAGCCCTCGGTCCAGCCCGCGGTCTGGGGCTCATTCACATGAATGGAGGAAGGGAAATAACTCTGGATTCAGCTATTAGTGTATTTTACGACTTTTAGTACCTAATGATTTAAATAAGGGCTGTTCATACTGGGAAATTGATTTATCCCCCAAAAACTTATCCACAAACGTCTTTTTCCCAATGTGAATCTATGGGTAAAAGTCTTTTTGGGCCCAATGGGATCACGCGACGGACACAGAAGTTGTATTTCCACTGTTTAGTCACTATGAATATTGGCTTTAAAGCCCGGTGCACTTCTTGGAGGCTTGGTTTACTTACTTATTGTAAGCCACGCAGAATGTCCGTGTCATGTCTGTGCTGTGGCTATCGGCCTTTGTTGCATCTTCTCTATAGCTTTAGATTAGAACTAGTTTTGCAATATTTAGGTTTATTTATAAATTCAAAATGTGCAATACAACTAACCTGATCATATAATAACTTAACATCATAATGTGGATGGGACATTAATCAGGCTGAAGGTACTCTTTAATTTTTATTTGAATTAGGCTCATTAGCATGATTACTTAAGTCCATGTAAACATTGAGCGGGAGAGAATAGATGGATTGTGTGTAACCTGTAATAACCTCCCCCCCATGGCGGCTTACATTTCCTCTCCTGGTGGCGTCCATATGCTGGCAGAGCCGGCCAGGTGTGTTATCGAGCTCGCGGCATCACCTGAAGCAGCAGCTCACACAGCAGGCGGAGCGTGGCTGCTTTCACCCTGCAGTCATCCATCGACCTCTGGGTCACGAGATATATTTTATTTATATTTTACTATCATGTTTCAACTTATTTTCATCCTGTTGATTTTCTGAACATATAACCTTTTTTCTTTTACACAGCTTTTCTCAAATTCAATTACACCGTCCATACAAGCTGCCCAGTACATCAGTTGGCTTCACCGAGGACGTTTCTAGATTGAAGCGCTCCGCTCCAGGGCATCTCAAGCCCAGCAAGTAAAAGCATTATTTTCTGTCTCGTTTTCCTACAATCCAGCCACTCTTTCCTTTTATCCTGCGGTGGACTCTGCTGTCAGATTTTCCTGTTTGAACTTTCCATTTTGATTTTATTCAATATTTCAGGTCTTGTGCAGCTAATTCCTCCAAATATCTACAACTGTAGCTCCTCCGCTCTCACCGACCGCCCTGTGCTCGGAACATCAAAGCCAGGTTTTAACATTAATATCATTGCATCAGATCCTGTGCAGCAAAAACACACTTTTGTGCTTAACATGGATTTGACTTCGGTGTCACACAAAATCAAGCTTTGTCTGCAAACTTGAAAGTCTAATCCAGACACAAAAATTGAGGTGATTTAAATCTTTCATTTTCTGTCTCGTATTTCTTCTTCTCTCTGTTGTAGAGACACTTTGTTGTGACGGAACAAAGAGGCACTAAAGCTCTCACAGGAACTCAGCTGCTCATTCTGTATGCATCACGCAATCATGCTGCCATTTTCATCTCAACAACAAGAGACAGGCGGAGTACGGTGTGTTTAAGATAGACAGATAGATAGATAGACAGATACATAGATGATAAAGGATTATGGCTGATTCATTTTACAAATAGAAATATTCTATATTTATTGGGCTTTATTTTATTTCCCCATAATTCAGCCTGACATATTGGAAATTTGGGATAGCTGCTAGAATTAAAAATAAAGGTCTTTGGGTTTGAACAGCATTTTGCTGCACAGCGTGATGATGATTGTAATGATTGGCTTATTTATTTATATTTTAAGAAAGTGCAGCATGCAATTGAAATGTGACTTGCCGAGTTCTATACCAAAGTTAAGACCCACACACACCAACCCGATATCAAAGAGCTACGAGTTACGTTACCAGTTGCGTCGCCTCACGTCGCCTCTGTCTTGGCCAAAAAGTTGCACTCGAACACACCGAAAAGACTACAGCCGACGGCCAACTACCACGTACAATTCTTCACCTGCGTGAGAGGAAATAACTCTCCGAACCGCCAAGCGGCGGTAATCTGTATTTGTCATTCAAAAAGGGAGTCCGGAAGACCGAGGATGGCGGATATACAAGCCAATCAGAGTGATTTCTCTCACCGATGAGCTCCGCCGCTGATTCAACATGCTGTATCAGCCGAACAACTCAGAGACGGGTAGACCAGAGCCAACGGAGCGGGACACACCGAAAAAACTAAACCAACGAATGCTCACCGACGGCCGACCGTCGGCTTGGTGTGTCAGGATCTTTAAAGTGAGACTGAACGCAGCTTGGTCTCCTAAAAATTACGTTCCCATACAACAAAACTGCTTTGTCAGTTATGTTTCAAGGGAACGTATATTCTCACGAACTGTTTTTGACGTATCACAAATACGTTTCATCAAAGTCTGTGTAAATACCTTTG
The DNA here is from genome assembly GCA_916700685.1 of Adelosebastes latens. NCBI lineage: Eukaryota > Metazoa > Chordata > Actinopteri > Perciformes > Sebastidae > Adelosebastes > Adelosebastes latens. Next base: position 6,517 of record CAKAKR010036781.1, read on the forward strand.
TTTACCAAGTACGTATTTTTCGTATGCGCTTAAAAAATTTAAAAAAAAAAATGCATCATTCTTTAAAAATCGTTGCACATTGATTGAGTCTGATCCATTTTAATGTTCTATTTGTTGTGAAAGATTGCAATATAAGACAAAACTGAATTAATAGAGAGGCGAAGTCCCGCCAAGCACAGAGAATGACACAGAATAAAATATACAACAATAAATAAAGCCAAGTAAACAACAAAAACAGTTACTGCACATGTAAATGTACTACATTAACTCAAATATATGAACTATTTTAAACATATAACAACTGGAAACATACAACATCGAGGTAATAATGCCAAAAATGTCCCTGTACACAAAAGACCGCTCAATGAAGAAATGTGTTTTCCCAGTTTGGTTTGGAAGAACTTGACTGGGCCTGCACAGAGCCCTGACCTCAACCCCATCCAACACCTTTGGGATGAACTGCAACACCGACTGAGTTTGGAGTGTTATTTAGCCTCCTTCGCAACAAGCTAGTATGACATGGTTGGTACCAATGGATTCCTTGGGTTTTTCTAGTTTCATATGATACCAGTATCTTCAGTATAGATGTCAAATTAAGCCTGCTACAACCTCCGAAAGATCAGCGGCCCTTCGGACTTTTAAGAGGTTAATTAAAAATAATGCGTTAAAGAAATCAGTAGCGCTAAAACAACTTTGCGCAACACATTGTTATCGCGTTAACTTTGACAGCCTTAGTAAAACTATAATAACGTGTAATAAATGGCAGCATAAACAAGCTTGATATTGCTTTCTCTGCATAATAGAGAAGGTGTGTGTTTGTGTGTGTGTGTGTGTCGGGGAGAGAGTGACTCTGACAGCCCGTCTCACAGCTGGGATACCCGGCCCTCAGGAGTGGGGCGATCAAACCACGGGGGCGCAGGTTATTTTGGGAACCACAGAGGAGGAAGTGCTTATTTTCGCCGCCATCCAACTCCCAACCCCCTCCTCCCCACAGCCTCCCCGCCGTCTGACAGCTCCCTCTGTTAATTTGCACAACCTCAATTAGCCTTCAGCGGGGAGAATAAAGGAAGTGGTCAGACAAAATCCTTTAAAAGGGTCTATTCACCGCAGACAAGGGGACTGTGTGTGTGAGTGTGTGTGGGGCTGACGGGATATAAATACATCTGAGACTGAAGGTGCGTTTGATGTTTGTACCACGCAGCAGCGAGGCGGTTGAACCTCCAAACTGGAGATCTTTGAAAACAGACCTGTGATGTCAAACGCCACTTTCATTGAATAAATTAAACATACAGTAGAAACAGGATGTGTATTTATATACGATTCATTGCTCACAGACTTTTTCAATGAAATTTAACAGGTGGAAAAACCAAAGTCCCTTGCTGATTTCACCTATTATTGAGGGAAGGGAAGCCAGGTTAAAGTTGTTTTTTCATTATCACAGCTGTGACATATAGATTGTGCAAATTGGGGTGAGACTCAACATGAACATGGTGTCAGATTTCCTACATACCTGAGACGCTCTGGTATCAGTATAATTTCTGATAGAAAAAGGTGTCTAAATAAGCGTTATTTTTAGTCTGTAATAAGTGGATATTTGGGCTGTTAGTCTTTAACAGATTCCTTAAAACATATAGCTAGTAATTTCCTAAAACAGCTGGTCACTGTAGTTTTTAGCAAAGGTTACACAAATAGCAGCAAATAATTAATTTGTTGGGGACTATTTTCAGCAGTGGATCAATACACATTTGGTGTTCTAGTGAGTGTATGAAGGACTGCAACCCGGTCTCACAGGAAGGGTTATTAAATACCACGACATTACACGGACATTCCGCTTTGTTAGGGTAAGGTAAACGTCATGGTTGGGCTTCAAATAAGTAAGGAAGTAAAACACGTACGGAAACAACTACAGAAAACATGTGACAAACGTCAACAAAAATATGACAAATGTCAGTAACGTAACTTACAAAACAAAACATGAACAACAACGGTCTTGAACACGAGTCTCCTGGTTAAAAGTTTTTTTTGTGCGATTAATTCGCATGTCAATATATTAGAGTAAAAGTACTCATTATGCAGAAAGGCTTCTTTCAAAGTGTTATATTATTATATAGTATTCTATTATTCTGTTTTTATCACTAAAAATACATGTAAGAGCATTTTAATGTTGTAGTTCATCAATGTAGAGCCAAGTTTAGATACTTTGTAGGCTATTCTACTTTGTAGATTAGTAGTATATATTGCATCATATCATATAAGCATGTTCTTTTATGTAAAAAGTAACTTTGAGTGTCAAATAAATGTAAAGGAGTAAAAAGTACAATATATCCCTCTGAAATGTAGTGGACTAGAAATATAAAGCAGCATAGAATGGAATGGAAATGCTCCTGTAAAGTACAAGTATGTCAAAATTGTACCTAACTACAGTACTTGAGTAAATGTTCTTCGGTACAATCCGCCAGTGTACATTCATAACAAGTAATTTCAAGTAACAGTTTATCTTAACATCTGGTAAACATACACATCACATCAAACATTATTAAACATATGAGTGACAGATAACTTGCTAATGTATTACATAATGCATATTCCTTTGCCTCGTGCTCCCATATAACTCTGTTTTTACTGACAACACTTTATGCTGCAACACGGGAGCAACACATGACAGAGTTTAAAAAGATCCAGTTGAGGTTCATTTATTCTCTGAAATGGCAGCTGATGGTGTGTGTGTGTGTGTGTGTGTGTGTGTGTGTGTGTGTGTGTGTGTGTTTTGAGGGAGGATGTAATGGCGGAGATGAAGATAGAGGTTGATGTTTTTTGTGATCGGGGCATTAGTAGCCATCTGTGACCTTCCTCTGTGAAGACAGCCCACAGCTCGGTATTCTGTGGGGGTTATTGTGTGTGTTTGTATTTGTTTGTGTGTGTGTGTGCTTGCCTTCAACTCGTTCCAGCAAAACTCTTGTGACAACATGGTGAGCAGCACAGGAACTGTTTATGACCACTAACTGTCCCTCCAGTTCCCTTTACTCTGTCTTTTCCTTTTAGCACTCTACTGATCAGTTTTAGTTAACGCAACAGACCTGGCTGGCTTCAAGAGTATGTTTAGACTTAGATGTATAGGTCTTCACCATAGACTGTATATAAAGATGGACGACATGACAGCTCGCCAAACGTGAAGCCAAAACATCTGGATCACATCCCTGGTGGCTGGCTGCAGTATAGGTCATAAAGCCCGCCCCCTCCATGTTAGCGGATGGGACATGGGTCAAACTTAAAAGTTAAAGTACACGTCAAATACATTTTACCTAAAGATGGTGTCTGTCATTTTAGGTAGTTCTCATCACGCTGATATATGTTCAAGTGTTCATTTTTCTGATAAGTTTGTTTTTAATTAGTTATTTGATGCTAAAAAAGGGGGGCGGGGCGATGATTGGTAGCCATGATTCTCTTGCTAACAAGCTGCATCAGTGCTCGGCTCGCGATTGGTTCAGCCGGGTGACCTCCATACCGCGGCTCCACCAGCCGATCACTACTGCGCAGACTCTGGCTCCAAATGACGTCAAAATCTCAATTCCGTGTCCGGTATATTTTGGCTTATTATTATATTAGCAGCCGGTGGGCAGCATAGTCCTGCTTGGCTAAATAACGGAGCTACTAACGTTAACGGAGGTTCCATTAAATTACATTATGATGCATTCAAGCTCAGTAAAAATAAGTAGCCTTTTGGTGAAGGTAAATTATAACATTATCATGATGTGGTCAAGTGTAATCTTGTTTGTTTTTTTATCAAAGCAAATATTTAAATACAATCATTTGTGTTTTTAAGCAAATACTGTAACCACTATAAGTGACACTAACAAAGTAAAGTACAGTACTGTGTACCATACCCTCCCACACAAAATAGGGCTCCCTGGGAAGCTACGGTGTAATTTGAAAACGGTAATTTACCATGCATATAATGTATTTTTGTGTAAAATACTGTATATCAAACATTAAATGACATCAGTTATAAAATGTTATTACTTAATTTAGTCCATAGATGTAAAAAGTGGCAGATACAATTTCTGAGTGGCAGACAAAACAAAATGAAAACAGTGGCAGGCAGTGAAAAAAGTTAATTTCAGACCCTGCACACGGGACACAAACACCAGTCTCCTGGGTGAAAGTCCTGTGTTTTAACCATGGATTTATAAAGAGAACTGGATACAGCGTTGGAGGCGGTCTCCTGTCCATTCCTGTGAGACTTGCTCAGTGGTGCATGAGGCCAAAATGGCTCGACTGCCAAGTGATAAAGTACCTCCCTCTCAGCCCGCGGTCCAGCCGCGGTCTGGGGCTCATTCACATTAATGGAGGAAGGAAATGATCTGGACTTACTGATTTAAATAAGGGCTATTCTAGTGTTCATACTGGGAAGTTGATTTACCTAAAAAAAAAATTGATTGAGTTACAGACGTCTCTTTCCCAATGTAAGACTATGGGGAAAAGTCTTTTTGGGCCCAATGGTATCATGTGACATACACGGAAGTTATTCCGTCAACCTAAGCTCCTCCCTACGCGGTCTTTGATCAAAATGTCTGTTTAACCTGGGAATTCATGTGTCCACCGTGACAAAGGTATGCAGTGACAATGACAACGGACGCAGATTTACCATCAACATTCTTTGTAATTTATGAAACAATAAGTTCTTAATATCAGACAGAAGTAGACAAAAGCAGGCTTTGAATTTCTAGCCACTAAATGTTGATTTTGTTGGCCGAAATAACTACTTTCGTTGGCCGATTTTATCAGCTGTAGATCGCTAATTAAGCTATTGTTAGTTCTGTGAGTTGGTCGAAAACATTGTCTATAGCTGATGATTTGGAAGCTAACTATTAAAAAACTAAAATTACAACAAAAGATATTTTTGAAACTCATAGTTGCTTTGGAGCGAATACTGAAATTTTTAAATGTTCCCAATCCCCCAAGCTGTGACCATAAATTAATTATATTGAATCAATGAGTTAGTTTTCTGTTTTTTTATTTTTCACTAAAATAACCACTCAACACTGGACAACATTTTGGCGAGAATGACCGAGATGCATAACAACTAGAGTCAGTTGCTGTGACAGATAATGAAATGATAAACAGGCTCTGCAGCAGAAACACTGATGGACAGATTGACAGCTTGAACAGAATGGAAATTCACCCGGGGGCAAGTTGGTGGAGTATTTTTTTTGTCACAGCATTCTGGAAAAAATAACATAAACCCTCTAAACAATGGTGGTAGACAGCCAAAAATATCCACTGTGAATTTAAACCAATATGAAGGCATGAAAGGGATGCATGAGGGAGAAAAGACGGACTGAGGAAAGTGACTTACAATGTCACAATTTTGTGCATTAAACCAAAATATACACATTTAAAAGGCATTCCTATGTTATTTTAAACACATTGGACACAATGTGCAGCTTTGTTCCGTTGATTATCCTGGTTCAGAGTTCAAACTGTGTCGTATCTGCATAAAACCAGAGCTCCATCTGCAGCGAAGAGGCCTGAGCGCTCTGACCAACAATAGATGAGCAGCAGCTCTGCTGGGTGATTTCCTGTCTGGCGTTACCGTTTGATTGACGGGAAAAAATAACCTCCGAGCTGTCTGGGTCATCTGAAAACTGGGCGACTGACAGGCATGAATGGATCTAATTTCCATATGTAATTTTCACTCAGTCGAATGTAATATTTTTCCCAAATAACATGACTTGGTGTTATTTCAGTGTTGGAGCTGTATCAGCACGGAGCTATCAGCATTTTAATGAGAAATACCAGCATCGAGATTTCTTTTTACTCCAGGGCTGCCCATGGGTACAAGGTGACACTGTAGTGACGTGGGTGCAGGCTATAGTCTACGTTTCTCTGTGTATGTTGGTGCCTAATCAGCCTTGCCAGAGAGTTAAATACCGAGGCTTTGTCACGGTCGTCTGCATTCGGTACTGCCGCACACGGCACCCTTTAGTGCCAGTATGAAACACACTAAGTATAATGTTAACCCATCGCGGCAACAGTAAACGCTCCGAGACAGTGTGGTGACGTAGTTTAAAGAGCGAAAGGTCCAACAAACACAAGGCTTTCATCCAGGAGACCGCTGTTCGTGTCCCGTGTTCACAACGTTCAGTGTCATTTACACTGTACAAACATAGTTGTTCTAATGCCAACCATGAATTCTTTCCTAAACCTAACTATTGCGGTTTTGTTGCCTAACCCTAAAGTGACGCAAAGGGGCAGCATGTCACAGTGAAACGGAAGTAAGTACATTTTTAGCTTTACAAAACTGATGTATTTCCGAGTGAAACGAAATATGTGGATGTGGTTTAGTTTACTGTTCACCTCCCTCACCCACCTTGTTAGCTTGGAGGAGGAAATAAATTAAAAAGTAAGGTCTAATTTAATTTAGACATCTAAATATCTTACTACGACATTGCTCTGCTACTCACTAGCTAACGGTTAAATGCGGCTTTATATGAAGGGCTTGTTAGCTAGCCGCCCCACATTACATTTTATCGGATACATTTGTCTAACCGTCCCCAAGTTCAAGATGAGACATCAAAACTTGTTTGTTTTTTAGATTATGATAACAAAGTACACTAAAATGTTTTATCAACAGCATGTTAAGATGAACATAGGAACACAAGATCAGAACTTTCCCTGTGGTTTTAAAATATTGCAGTTTTAGCACAACACAAGATGCTTGTTTTAAAACAAGTCAGCTTGAAACATTAAAAAATTAAAGTCAACTGGAGACAGCACTTTTAAACAACTCAAAGAGCTAACGTTAGCTGAAATAGCTAGCTATGTACAGCCGTGGTTGTATAAAGAGAACTGGATACAGCAATGGAGGCGGTAAATAGTGGTTTTGATGCCAAAAATAAAGTGACACCAAGGGGCGGTATGTGACGAGTTGGTATGAGAACGTGTTAGTTTAGCACAACACAAGATTTGTGTTTTAAAATGAGTCAGTTTGAAACATTAAAAAAGTCAACTAAAGACAGCATTTTTATCTAAGCCATAGAGCAAACGTTAAGCTTACGTTAGCTTAAATATCTATATACATCATAAAATCTGCTAGCCACAGTTAATATAGCCGACAAAATTGCATTTAGATTTAAATTTAGCATGTAACAAAAGATAAATGAACAATTAACATGGGACACAGAATACTTTGAAAATGTATTTGTAATTTTTCCATGTCTTTATTGCCGTTAAGCAAAACACGACATTTAAACCTGTTAAATTTGGCAACAATCATTTGCGATTTCCAGCTTAAGCCTTTTAGCACAATGTCAATTATGTGGACATCAAGTGCATAGTTTACCTCACAAGATTCTTGTTTTAACATAAGTTAACTTGAAACAGTAACAATTCAACTGTAGACATCATTTTCAACCAACGCATGGAGCTAAAGTTAGCTTAAATAGCTAGCTATCAACTGTAGCTAGCTAACTACTTAAGCTAGCTAGCAAAAATCTGCTAGAGTTGCGATATTAGCCGGCAAAATGTACGTGTTTTTTTTAATTTACATTTATTTTTAGACATTTTTATTATATATGACAGGATACTTCGAAAATGTATTTTTCACTTCACTGTGTCTCAGTGTACCTCACAAGATTCTCGTTTTAACATGAGTCAACTAGAAACAGTAAAAATTCAACTGTAGACAGCGTTTTCAACCAACTCATGGAGCTAAAGTTAGCCTAAATAGCTAGCTATCAACTGTAGCTAGCTAGCTTAAATAGCTAACTAGCTACAGTTGATAAGTTGTGATAGCCGGCAAAATCGATGTTAATTTTTTTTTATTTACATGTATTTAGCATGTAATAAAAGAAAAATTAACACAGGATACTTTAAAAATATATTTTTCATTTCGCTGTATCTTTAATATATTGTAGTTTAGAACCACACAAGACATTTAAACCCTTGTGTCAATGATCTTCCATTTCCAAGTTGGTTTTATGGAAACAAAAAGGGAATTAATTGGAGGATTACACATTTTAACCCTGCTGTGTGAATGAAAAGAAACCAGAGTAAATATCTGACTGCGGTTGGGGATAACATGTTGTTAATTTGCTTCTTTTTCTCCACACAATACAACACAAAGAACATTATCAAATGATCTCAATTACATTTCCCCAGTTTGACAAAGAGGGTTAGCACTGCAGTATAATTGAACATTCAACATGGTCTAAGCTCATGGACATCTGGGCTCACACGCTCACACACACACACACACACACACCATTCACACGCCACAGCTTTCCTTTCATTATGCAACACTAATCTGAAGCCTGTTTTCAAAAGCAGCCATTGTGTGGCGGAGCTGCTTCTGAGCCAAGCCGCATGGTGGAAATCCCTGGACTGTTGGCAAAACCGGTCATACACCATTATTAAAAAGAAGTAGAAGATAATAATTGCTCTTCCACAACTAACATGAAGAATAATAGAACAATAGAAATGACAGGATATGATTGCAACTGAAAAATCTACCTGTAAGTGCAGTGAAATAAAATCTGTTATGGACTACTGACAAACAACTTGTTATAAAAACATAAATAGATGAGATGATTCAAATGTCTGAACAGCTACTGGATGGATTGGCATGATTTTCTTGTACAGACATTCATGTTCTCCAGACTTGTAAGAACTTTGGTAATATTCTTACTTTTCATCTAGTGCCACCATGAGTTTAAAATTAATTTATCCAATACTTTGGTTTATGACCAAATACCTGCTATACCAGCGGTCAGCAACCTGCGGTTCTTTAGCCCGTCTCCAGTGGCTCCTGGTGGCTTTGACAAAAAATAATGTAGAAATGAATAATGGTTATTTTTTTAACTTTCATTAATCATTGTTGTAGGCCTAAAGTGATTCTTACATTCTCCAATTGCAAAAACGTGAAGCCTATACTAGGGATGCACCGATACCAATACTGGATCAGATATCGGACCGATGCTGACTCAAATAGCTGGATCGGATATCGGTGGCAACTGGGGCTGATCTATTCAATTAAATTCTATGTTTATATACTACATACATTAAATACTGGAATTTTAATTCCTGTTTAAGTTTTGACCAATTTGCTGTTGCATTAAAAAGGTTTACACCTGAATTGTAATTCCTGTTAATTTGCCAAGTTGCTTGTGTACGATTTTATTATTTTAATACTAAATAACAGTTCACCAAATTTATGTTATGTTATCTATGTATTTATTTGTTACATTTTGTTTTACAAAGTTAGAAAAACAATGTTTAAGTCCAGCCTGATGTTGGCTTACACATAACAGAATGATCCCAGTCACTTCCACACAATGAGGCATACAGCTTATTAATTAAACACTGGCATCGGATCGGTATTCGGTATCGGCCGATACCCAAAGCCCAGGTATCGTTAGAGAGGGCACTTTGGACGCTCTCCGAACCTTCTTGAGCGATCAATCTCGTCAAGCTTTTTGAGCTCGGACACTGAACTGAGACATCAACGCCCAGAGCTTCGGCAAAACCCTGAGAGATTGTGTCGCCCAGATTGATTTTGGCACCGTCCACCGTGTGTTGACGGTGTCAAAACCAATCAAGAAGGCTTTCTTCAAGGCTGCTGTGATCTCCAACAGCAACTCTCCCATCATGGTTGTGGTGGTGTCATCAGGTCTGCATGATTTCAACAATCCCCACTGTTCTGCTGTCATCCCTTTAAAGAAGGAGTGGAGCAGTTGGGAAACAGCGTGACGTACGTTGAACTCAGGCATGGCTTCTTTCTGGGAAGTTCCTGATGATTCCATGTTGATTAATGCTGATTTATGGTTAAAATGTACTCTGTCACTATGGTGGGGGGTGGGGGGTCAATAACATTACATCCTACATTCATCACAACGTTCACACATAATTATATATGTATAACTTTTGGTAGTGATCCAATTTTTTAACACATTGTAAACATGGGAAAACGCATGTCTGAGCTGTTTTTTTATGAGTTATCTAAAAAATAAACATGCTAAAGACATGGAAACTCAGTCACAGGTTTAATATGCTATAACTTTTCACTCTGCAAGATTGTGTGCCAGCTACAGGCAGGATCTATGTTTTACAGTAAAATGCCAAAAGTATTTAAGGCAATATCAATATAAACCAAAATTGAATTACATGTCATGTGCACACAGGAGCAAGCCTGTAGCATTTCACACACATGGGAAATATTTCAATATATGTCTTCCTATCGACATTACAAATATGATACTGGTAGTCAATTTCGGGCGGCGCTGGTATATATACAGTATATACTGTATATACTGCGAGAGACGTGTTGGAGACCCCTGGGTTAGAGGAAGAAGAGAAGCCATGATAGATGGATGGATGGATAAAATGGGATTGATGAGTTGTGTTAAGCTGTTGTTGACACTATACTGTAGATAGCAGCTCGGTAACTGTTTCATTTCCGTATATCTATAATCCTCTCACTGTATGTCTCACACACACACACACACGCACACACACACACACAAGATGGAGCAGTTGGTCACGATTCATCTGGACCGGAAATGTACAATGCTGATCTTCTCTCGACCATGGAGCTGCAGCAGATGTTCGACCTGGTTTAAACAGAGTACAAATATCATTGTTTCTATCCACAGACTTAACTTAACTTCTTCTATCTTCTGCAATTAAAAAAAAACAAGGTAAGGACAGTACCTCTTCCTCGACTGCACAAGAATAATTTTTGGATCATCACCAGAAACAGATATGTCACATATCTCCCTCCAGTGGACGTAAACGGCACGGCATTCATAATGTTCTGCTTTTATGTCATTACAACTTTGGCACACTTTGACCTGACCTGACAAAGTGCAAAGTAGAAAGCATGGCGGTATTATCAACAACTGAGGGTTTATTTTAGGTTTGTATGCAGCTCTACATATAATAGAAGTCGTGATTAAAGGAAAATGAAAGATAAAAATCTTGTTACACAAAATGAGGTTTATTTTTTCTGACAAAAGTAAAAGTACTCATTCTGCAGAAAAATGCCTCCTGTGAGTCATACAGTATTATATATATATATATATATATCTCAGTTATATTAGTGGAAGTATAAAGTAACAAAATAGAAATACTCAAGTACAGTACAAGTACTCCGAAATTGTACAGTAAATGTACTTAGGTACTTTCCACCACTGACAATCTAATAATATACAGTAATATATTCTGCAGAAGGAGTACTTTGGATACTTAATTTGCTGGTGATACACTACTACACACTGTGAAGTTATTTTGGTGGTACTACACTGTATAATACTGAAGTTATTAAATATGTTTCACACATCAATGATCTCCTCATAGTTGTACTACAACATTTAGTTTGGAAAAAATATGCTTTTGCATAATTTTGGTGAATTTTTAATGGGAAAAATATTCAATAACTTCCCTTTTATAAAGTGTAGTGCCACCAAAATGTCTTAATTAGTGTAATAAGTATAATCAGGAAGAGACCATTGATGTGTGAAGTGATTTTGGTGGTACTTCTCTGCATAATACTGAAGTTATTGAATATTTTTCACACATCAATGATCTCCTCATAGTTGTACTACAACATTTAGTTTGGAAAAATATTATTTTGCATAATTCTTTTG
>CAKAKR010036782.1:0-13693 GCA_916700685.1 Adelosebastes latens
TATGCGGGGAGCATCTGGATGAGCCAACGCACGGCATGGAGGAGGGGGGGTGAGAACGAGGGTGCTGCAATTCATCAATACAACGTTCACATCCTTTTTGTAAAATAATTAGTGAACTGTTCGTCATAACCTTTTTTTGTATTTTCTAACAAATATAAAGAATGAAACATTATTTAAAAGTTTTCTGAATTTGTTCTCTTAGGACAAACATTTCTAGAAGAATTAAATGTTTAGACGAAGGCTGTGATATGTGTAAATAATAAAATAATCATCTAACTAGTAATAATAATGATCCAAAATGATGTTAAAGTGCATAGTTAAGTCAAAAACCTTCACATTTTCTTGGAGGAGGACCCCCAAACCCAATATCTCCTAGTGTCTTTTATTCACTGCTTCATAATATGTAAGAGCAACCTGACTGGGACACTGCTCCTAAAGCCTGAATGATACCGTATAGGCTACAAATAACACAGGAAAGCACTTTAAACTATTAAGTTATGCAACACAGTAATGTTACAGTTGGAATATTATTGGAGTATTATGGGTCAACTATAGAAGATGCATAGCCCAAGTATAATAATAGCAATAAAACCACATCTGATTATGACGGACACAGTATAACATACTTAAAGAAATAATTAATAAATAGGAATAAATCGCAAGAGATTGCTGATACCGGCAGATACACACGCCAACATGTGAATAAGGGAGTACTGGTACTTATTTGTTTCCACTTCAAGCGCTGCTCAGTGATCAAAACACGATCAGTGGTGTCTGAGACATTGCATGTGACATGTAGATTAACAAAACGTAGTAATTAGTGTACTGTAATTTACAGAACTGATCAAAGTGCTAGCAGCAAACTCTGAGATGCATTATAAGGACGATTGAATGAAGCCCTGCAAGCTGAACTATTCTTCTTTCCCTCCTGATTTAATGATGGGCTGGAGTTAGAAAACCAGAGACACAGACAGAGTAACATCAAGACAGAATAGACAAAGACAGAGGAAGGAGAGACAGGAATGGCAAGAGGCTTTTCAGTTTGATAAGGGCGGCTGCAGAGAAACAGAGAAACAAAACAAGAAAGTGACAGAAAGCAAGAGAGACGTTTCAGTTTTTCCCGATGAGGATCCGGTCGAGGAATGGCAGCCAGATTATCCGGCGCTGGAGTTTTCACCCCAGCAGACCCGGAGAGAGCCGAGTAAAACCCGTCCCGGAGCCTGGCGTCCTGCCCCCGACAAATAAACCTCATAATGGAACCCTATCGGGCTCCAAGTGGTAGCATTCATTTTCATTACCGCAGGTTTATCTGTTCTCACATGCTCTAACGCCGCAGTGCAGAGGTGAGCACAGGTAGCGGATCAGAAGGGGGGGTTGAAGAAAAAGGATAAGAGTGAGAGAGGAGGAGGCGGAGGAGTGGGAGGACAGGCTGGCTCATCCCTCAACAAGCATTTTCTCTGTTTTTTCCTCTGTTAATGCTGTTTTCTACTCCACATGTGATATTCATCTTAATCACAAGACGGGGAAAGCATAATTCCATTTTTTGGGTCAGGCAGATGGTCTTTGTTGAGGAGATTAATTACCACGCTGCACAACATTAATAAAAGGCAAACATTTGAAGGGGAAATGCAATTTGCCCCGAGTGCAAGGCCAGTGTAAATAGGTGAGTCAGGGCCGGAGAAGGCAGATAGCCCGTGGGTGGATCATAATTTATTCTCTCTGTAGCGCCTGTTGAGCCTGAAGCTGGCAGAGCAGAGCAGACAGGGAGACTAATGGGCATTCAACCACCTGGCAGCAAACTGGGGATCACAGCACACACACCAGGCCAAGACAGGCTGCGGTTCTCCCCGCTTTCTGAGGTGTATTTTAATTTATTTATTTGTCTTTTTTTGCCTTCAAAGACACTTTTTTGGCGTTTTTAGAGCAGGTCTTTTGAAGACATGTCTCATCTTTGTATCTTTGTAATGCAGAATACTGTGTGTGCCTGTGAGTGTGGGTATATTATGTGTATATGTACTGTATGCAAGTTTATATATATGAATTATGGCTGGGCGATATGGGCAAAATCTTCTTCCCCGATACAGGTCATTTCATATTTTGATAACAATATATATCATAATATGTTTAGCATAGCATGTTAGTACTGCATTTAGCATAAAAAATACGCTCAAAATCATAACATGGCAAACTGCAGCCCAACAGGCAACAACAGCTGTCAGTGCGTCAGTGTGCTGACTTGACTATGACTTGCCCCAAACTGCATGTGATTATCATAAAGTGGGCAAGTCTGTAAAGGGGAGACTCGTGGGTACCCATAGAACCCATTTTCAATCACATATCTTGAGGTCAGAGGTCAAGGGACCCCTTTGAAAATGGCCATGACAGTTTTTCCTCACCAAACGTTAGCGCAAGTTCAGAGCGTTATTTAACCTCCTTCCCGACAAGCTAGTATGACACAAATGGCATCAATGGATTCCTTAGGTTTTTTAGTTTCATATGATGCCAGTATCTTCACTAGCTTTAAAACTGAGCCCGCTACAAAATGTAAAGTGTGATGTAAAAACAAAAACGCACATCTCAAAAACAAAATCTGAAAATCAGATTATCTGAGAAAATCAAGTTAGACGACGTAATTGTATACCACGATATCTCGATATATGATTTCATCACGATACGATTCCAAGGCAAGACGATAAATTATCATATTGAATTATTGCCCAGTCCTAGTATGAATATATGCATTTATCGAACTACTGATGTGAGTGTCCAGAATGTGTCTAAATACATATTTGAAAGCCAGACTTCATTGTTCTATTTAAATCACGATAAATAGTTTTTTCTTTCACGATGAAAACAATTATCTGCACTTAATACACGGCACAGGGAGTATTGTTGATTTATAAACAAAGAATCATGAGGCACTACAAACAGACTAAGACAAAGCCATTGTGCTCGACTCATATTTTTCAGATGTATAAATCCAGAAGTCTTTTGTGCAAGAAGATGAAAAAAAGTCTGCACATCAAAAAAGACAAAAAGCTTCTTTTGCTATTTTTACTTTTAAAGCTCAGGGGATAGATACTGTGAGCATAAAATTAAAAATAGCAAAAGACATTTGAAGCTTTTTTTATCTTTTTTGGTGTGTGGAATCTTTTTAAGTCTCACCTCAAACACGTTGTTTTATTTTGCAGGAGATGGGAGATCAATGGAGCAGCTCTTTATCAAGCCAACAATTACAAATGAATAGCGTGATATCCCATCAAAAAGCCATCCCTACCGCTGTCCCCGGACCCACACATTTCAATTCCGACACACAGGCGACATCAGGAAACAGAGCACGGCCGCTTGTCGTGGAGTCATGCCAGACAAATTGCCGTCAGCAGGACGGGTGGTAATTTTCCTGAAATCCGGAACATATCAGGGAAATGAAAGAAGAAGAGCAGCACCTGAGCAGCACCCTGGAGACACAGGGGGACTATCACTTCAAAGATGAGTGCTTTTAGGAAGGTTTCCCATTCCCATCAGGCCATATGGAGAGACAGAAGACGGGGCAAAACAATCTGCACCTTTATTACTGGGTGGTTACACAAAGGGTATATAAAGGCCAAAAAGTGAACATGGAATGGAATCAGAAGAGCTTTCATTGCAGCAATATACCAGCACATTATGAGTGTCTCTGGCTGCGCTTGCACATAAATGTAGTGGTGGAAGAAGTACTCCGATCTTCTACCTCAGTAAAAGAAGCAAAACCACATTAAAGAAATACTCTGTTACAAGTCATTAAGAATTGTACTTAAGTAAAAGTACAAAAGTATGAGCATAAAAATATACTTAACGTACCAAAAGTTAAAGTACTCGTTAAGCGGAATAGCCCATTTCAAAATAATGAAATTGTATTATACTGTATTTTTTTTCTAAGCATTAAGGTGTACATTACTTTAATGTTACAGCTGGTAATGGTGAGGCTAATTTTAATTACTTTATATACTATTGGGTAGTTTGTGGATTTCCCCCTGGGTATCAATAAAGTCTTATCTTGACCAACGATAATACATCATAATTTATTTGTTGATTATATTTTGTATAATTAATCTGACTGCAAAAGTACAGAAGTTATCTAAGAAAGGTTGTGGACTAAAAAGTGCAATCTTTGCCTCTGAAATGTACTGGAGTAGAAGTAGCAGAAAATAGAAATACTCGCGTAAAGTAAAGGTATCTCAAAACTGTACTTGAATACAGTTTACTTGATGTACTTTGTTACTTTCCAACACTGCCTAAAATATTCTGATTTCCTGTAGTAAAGGATGTTCCTGACTCTTTTGAGTTGTATACATTTTACAGTGTGCCAGATGTTTTATGTTGTACAAATTAGCAAAATAAATGTCAGACAGACGTAAGGAAGGAAACAACAAAGCTAAATATGAACTGAAACCACACAAATACTGAGAAGTGTGAGCTGCGATCATTGTCTCTGCTTCCTCGACACCTGTGCTGGCTTTACCGATGCTGTTTACCTCATTTCAAGGCTGACAGCTCATCGAGATGAGTCACAATGTGCTCCGTCTATCTCCACACAAAAAAGACACGGTGGCTTTCATTCAAAACATCTGTAGCTGAGATCAAAGAATGCAAAACAATGTCTATTTAAAATTCTGACAAATCAGAAATGACACAGAATACTCTGCATTCTCGTACCCAAAGATACAATATTTTGCATAGAGTTACACTTTAGAGTTGAGGTTTGTACTATGGTTTTTGTGTATAGATCATTTCACAGTTGTAGATGTAAACATTTCAAATGTGTCCCAGTTTATTTCCTGAATGACATAAGCTGACAGGAAGTAAACATGGACCCAAGCAGCCGGCGTTGTGCTCTTGAGACAAATCCCTATTCGCTGAGTATTGCTGAGTTTAACGATAATGTTATTGACATTGCCTTCACTCACACGCCGCGCTCGTTCTCGCTCTTTCGCTCCACTCTCACGTGCATGCGCGCACACTACACACGGCAGAAGAGTTAGTTTAGCTCTGAGAATATCTAGTGAATGTACAGTGGACGTTTGTGCAGAAATAAATGCTGCAGCTCCTCCAGACCAACAGAGGTTTCCCGTGTCTTGTGAAGTGACGGGGCTCCGCTGAGAGAAACGTTATCGTCTCTGACCAAAACTCCGGTTCACTCCGACCGCCGTCGGGAGGCTGAAGCAGGAAAAGCCAACACTAGGATCAGCAGTGATTCATGGAGAGACCTTCGTCTGGTCAGCTAACATTACTGCCAAGCAGCTGAAATATAGAGTGATATTGTGGTTTTAGCTGACGTGTGTCGCCTCACTGTTTTGAGCGATGCTCGTTCATGTGTATGTAGAGCGAGCACAAGCGCGACCCCGAAGCTGACTTTCGTTGACTTAACAGCTACAGGTGTCGCTGTTAACAAGCATTTCTGATTCTTACATAGAGTCCCTTTAAGAAAAGTTGTATGATATGATACTTTAGGTGGAACAACATCTGCAACAAGACTCATTCTGTCCAAACCAACAGATGGACACTCTGCAATCTGCACATACATCTGATTATCAATTATATAAATACACAGGTGCCTTCCTCAGTAGCCTCACAATAATTAATCAAATAAAGAGACAAAACTCAGACATTATAACAAAAATGAATGACAATAAATAAAACAAGCTATGGGCACCAAGGCGCCTGAAACTTCTTTCAGAATCAACAGTAAAATCAAACATTGTCAAAGCAGACAACATAGACATGCAGGCTACTAAACAATAGCCCAGCGGCTGCAGCCATGACGCACATATTACAGCAAAGGATAGAATGCACAGTTTTACATAATTAAGTAGCGCTCACAATCAACTACGTTGCTAGGCAACATATTGGTTGTAGACGTTCTTATGTGGAGAGTCCAGTCAGTGTGTTGTTGGTACTCACCTCACCTGTCTGTCTCTGAATAGCACTGCAAACTCCTCCAATAATCTGCTCCTGGTTCAATTTGTCCACTCAAGTTCATTCTCCAAGTATACTGTATAACCAGTCCACTTGTCTCTATCGTCACATCAGGGATTAACAGCCTCAAACAGCAGATAGTCCTCACACAACTCACTGAAGGTAAGAAGTCACCACAGCATGTTAGCATTTAGTATGTTAGCCAGACAAGGTGTTGCCCTACTGGTCAACTCATCTTGGGTGGGTGTGTCACTTAGCATGCTCGCCAGGTGGTGTCAGTCATTAATTAAGATAGATGGGACTTTATTCAAAAACTATGCTGAGGTACAATAATGCTAATTATGACCACACCCCATATATCATCCTTAATCTGAAGTTCAATACAGTAGTTACATAAACTAATAAAATAATATACAAATAAATAAATAATAATATAAAAATAAAATTAATTTTACAACAAATAAAATGTAAGGAAAAAGAAAAAGATGAATTAAAAGCAAAAAACAATCGGGGTCTGTTAAACAATTGGAATGAATTTGAAGTGTCTAAATAATCTAATAGTTTTTTTTCCAAGTTTTCAATCATAGTCAAATATGTTTTAAAATCAGTATCTTTAAAGGTATAAAAGGAGGGTATCCTTTTAAGCCATATCATTTTATGATATCATATTTTGCTAAGATATTTTTTCTTATTTTAAAAAAAAAAATTAGATTAGATGAGATTTTAGTTTTTTTTCAATTCAGTAGTAGGCAGTAATGCAACTTTTTGGATACAAACCGCCTCTAAAACCACAGAAAAAGAAGAAGAAGAAGAAGAAGAAGAAGAAGAAGAAGGAGGAGGAGGAGGACTTGCAAATATTAGCTTTTGCAAGTTCTTCGCAATTTTTAACAATAGATGCACTTTTTGTAATTGTGAGGGGGAAACTATTGAACATGTGTTCCTTGCAGAAAGGCACTTGGATAGTAGAGTAATTCAACATGGAGGAGCTTGGTCTCTTTTTCTCAGCCAGTCCTGAAACAAACAAAAAAAAAGTGTAGCTATCACTAGACTGCTAGATGACTTTTATACCCAGGTTCTCAGCGATAGAGATTTTATCACCATGATTGAAAGGTCCTGTGCGTCAAGCCCAGGAAGGAGAGGCTGCTAGTAAACGACAAGATTTGTGTGACAAAGCAGCCAGCATGACACTTTATCTGCCTTAAAGTATTACTTTCCAATCAGTTCACATTGAAACCTGAACAAAAATGCTCGAACTGATGAGAGAGGGGGCAACGGGCGCCGTATTTTATGGTATAAATAGATGCTCTCTGACAGCAAGTTTCCTGGACTGAATTGTTCAATATAATGACTAATGATTGCAGTTGTTGCAGGAAGTGGAAGATGAAAGGACAATGTGATTAAATGAGTTTCTCTGTGAGTTTACCTGTTGAGTTTGTCCGGGTTTGACATTGATTGCTTCAAAGAATACAACCCAGATTGAAACCGCGGTCCAATTTGATTTGATTCGTTGCTTATACAGAGGGTGCATCTCCAGTGGTACAGGCCTCTCTCCCTTGTTGCGTGTGCCGTCATCAAAAGAAAGAGATTGCTACTGCACTGTGGAAAACTCATGACAAATCAGCTGGAAGATCCAATCAAATTAGTGTCTGTGAACAGACACGCTTCAACAATATTTCAGTGATTGGACTGCATTATTTAAGTGTTTTTCAAGCACGAGTCCCCGTAAATTGTTAAAGTTTTTACCAACATTTTCTCACTTTATGTATTCTTCACATGTTTCTGTATTGGCCATAAAATAGTAAATGGGAAATGGCTTGTAGCGAATAATAGTCCTGAGAGAAAAAACAAACTATTCACAGTATGATATCTTCACACAAATGATAGTGATTACACTGATGGACAGAGTTACATGACAATTACTGTTAGAGAGCAAATGAGCTACAAAAACAAGAAGGGAAATAAGCAAGTTACTAAGAAAGTGGCTATGTAAGTCTGCTGCCTAATGGGAATTTAAAATAAACTGGCAAAGGCGCTATATTACTTCCTGCTGTTTCACATTATTCCAGTGTTGGTGGCGGTGATCCAGCTGTTCTCATTCCCAGGGCGTTAAAGCACCCTTTAGCGTCAGTATGAGACGCACCGGCTTTCCATTAACTACAATGTAAAACCATCCGCGTTAATATTAAACGCTCAGGGAAAGGGTAAAATGGAGCGGGAGATGGATGGGCGGTTTGGTGCGGCGTCTGCAGTTATGCAGGCGCCACACCGGACCATTATGGTGAAGAGGGAGCTGAGTCGGAAGGCAAAGCTCTCGATTTATCAGTCCATCTGACCCTCACATATAGTCATGAGCTTTGGGTAGTGACCGAAAGAATGAGATTGCGGATACAAGCGGCCGAAATGAGTTTCCTCCGTAGGGTGGCTGGGCTCAGCCTCAGAGATAGGGTGAGGAGCTCAGACATCCGGAGGGAGCTCGGAGTAGAGTCGCTGCTCCTTCGCGTCGAAAGGGGCCAGCTGAGGCGGTCCGGGCATCTGATCAGGATGCCTCCCGGACGCCTCCCTTTGGAGGTTTTCCGGGCAAATCCAAATGGTAAGAGGCCCCGGGGTAGACAAAGAACACGTTGGAGAGATTATATATCTTGGAACGCCTCGGGGTCCCCCAGGAAGAGCTGGAAAACATTGCTGGTGAGAGGGATGTCTGGAATTCCCTGCTAAGCCTGCTGCCCCCGCGACCCGGCCCCAGATAAGCGGAAGAAAATAGATGGATGGATTGATGGAAAGATGGATGGGAAAGTGCGTCGGGAGTGTGGTGACGTAGTTTTAAGAGCAAAAAGACACACACCAGGCGACTGGGAGGGGAGATGGATGGGTCCATCAAACACAAGGCTCAAGGAGACCACTGTTGGTGTCCCGTGTTCACAATATTCAGTGTCATTTTCACTGTACAAACATAGTAGTTTTAAGCCCAACCATGTAGTTTCCTAAACCTAACTCTGGTGGTTTTATTGCCTAAACCTAAGCAAGTGTTTTTGTTTACTTCACAACATTAAGCACGAGTTTACTGCGACTGAAAAGAGTGACGCCAAGAGGTCTGACAAAGCGTCGGTATGTGACAAATTGGCATGAGAACGCGTTGGGTGATCATGGATGTATGCAGGTTTCAAAGTATTAAAAGAATCAGCTTTGTGTTTTATGGGAAATGAAATGCATTCAAAATGTGTGTTAGGTCTCAAGCATACTGTCTAACTTCTAACTTTGAGGTGCCTCGATGCAAGTCCATTAAACTTAACAGCATGTTAACGTCACGTGTTGTAAAGTTTGAGGGCCTCAGGGTACACACTATGCATTTAAACAAGAAAACTAGGGGCCTATAATCCCATACAGTGACTTAATAGGAATACATTATCACCAGAATAAAATGGAAACTTGAAAGTTTATTGATGAAGAAAATATCTGAACAAAATATCGAAAATGCAACTCAAATCCTCTTAACAGTTTAATTTGGCTCACTTGAGCCCGGAGAGTGTGTTTTGGTGTTTTCCCCCCTCACGTCTTTTAGCAGACAGCATCCTCTCATCCTCATTGATTAACTCGTCAGACTGGCCAGCTGTGTTTCGCCAGAGATAATGTTTTAATTAACGGACTTCAATATCTAATTAAGATTAGATGTAGATGCTTTATAGAGGTCATTTAAATGAAGGCGGACAGGCCGGCAGGGGAAGGTCTGGGCTGATGATGGGATCAATATACTGCCGCTGGGGAGTACCTGCCTGTGGTCCTGAGCTACTTTGAAGGGGATGGTTCACCGCCATGTTTTAGCGAGGCCTCTAAGTCAGGGTGAGTGAACACGAGAGGCAGCTCTTTTAAGATAACTTTAAAGGCATTTCTGCAGACTGACCTGAATTCCTGATGGAGCACTAATCATTACAAGGTCTCTAAGATGTATATTCTAACAGAGGACAACAAACTAATACCTTTGTTTTACCTTATTAGAGTACTTTAGCTGAGTGGACAGGGCTGTTGTGAGTGCTCCTACTTCTTTTTAACATTTATTTTTTATCGTTTTTAATCCCCAGTTTCTCCCTGTGGGATGTCAAATTTATTGTGGTTCTTACATTTTTGTTATTCAAAGAGATTTCCAGATAATGGGCCTAAAATGTTTTATCTGGGGATGTACAGTATGTATTACAATCTAAAGAGGGTTCATCATCTTGGGAGCGCAAATTAACACAGTAAATTACATATTAATCTGGTTATTAGATTACTGCAACCTTTTCCTTAAGGGACCTCTTTTCTATCATTGAGTAAACTGACGACCCCTGACTAACTGACATATATTATGGATATTTCTTATTATATTCAATACATAACAATAACAGAACAGAACAACTCTACTGACTGTACAATTAACCTAAATATTGAACGCAATAACTGCAGAAAGTTTGCGTAAAATTAACGATTTGGATGAATTTTGAGCAGATTATTTGATTTCCTGTGAATATTGCATCAGAGATGAGTTTTCCTGTTATTTTTAGGAACTTTTAATACAATTCTCTATATTTTTTTTTTATATATATTTTTTAACAATCACACATACTTTATAGGCTTCTTTTTTTTTTAAATTCAGTGCTTTCTTCTCCCTGACGCTTGGTCATTGTTCCATTGTTCTATTAGTTCTTTGGTTGTTTTAACTGCGTACTTTTCTAATGCAGGACGAGTCTGTTTATCAGAGAAATAACTTGTGTTCAGGTCTTCACTGTGCATCCTGTTTATATCTTAAATAATAATCCAAACTTTGAAAATAACAATTTCTTCACAGAAATGAATGAAATGCTAACATAAAGGCCAACTGTATATCAAAAAAAAGAAAGTTGTCTTACACCCCTTAAACTACAGATGTCCACGCGACCTCCTGTGAAGCTTTGGCGACCCCTAGTGGGGGTCAGGAGCCCCAGGTTGGGGACCAGTGGATTATTGGATTTCTTGCTCAGAAAGTTGCTCTAAAGATTTATCCTCTGGGGAGAATGTGCTCAGTAAATGTCATGAATGATCTAACCACTACATTTAGGTCATTTTTGTGGAGAAGTGTGGACACTTTGGCATCTTAATGGTGCTAGAGGAAGGGTCATGTGGTCATAAAAAATATTTGTATCCAACTTTTGGGGACAATGAATGTTCACATCAGGATTCACATTAATATATGTAGTTTAAAAATATGTTGCTCTGAAACAATTTGTTAGACGTGTGGACAAACCAATACCATATGATAGATTAATATCAGAATTTATTACACAAAAATAAGATTTGTGTGCTACTTGATCTCCAAATCCAAGATCCAAGATATGTACTTAAGATGTATATTTACAGTAGCGCATCAGAACATAAATGGTACAACAGAAAACCCAGATCTTGGATCAACATCTACCATTTTATACCACAACTGCTCAGTCATACTGTGCATCTTGGAGCGACAACAAGGCCTTTAATTTGAAATGAATATGAACACTGAAGGACATACTGTATAAAAGAAAACCGACTGTGCATATCGCTGTACAAGCAGCATTTCTAGGACGACACTGATTACATTATGGCAGCATGTTAAACAGAGCGAGACCAAGTAAGATAAATGGAGATCATCATAAACGGTGTTCATGATATTCCAATACCTGAACCTTTCCCCACCTTTCACCACAACAGTTTGAATCAATAGAAAGCAATTTCTCTCAGGGCTCATTACTTAGTTTATGTATCTCCAAGAAGTCTTATGATATACTGGACTGAGTTGCTTTAGTTATACTGTTACCGTTGCTCCATTTCACTGCACAAACTTGAGCAAGGCAAGTTTATTTATATGGCACATTTAAGCAAATAGGCAATTCAAAGTGCTTTACATAAAACATCAAAAGCATCAAAACAAAATGCAAAAGAAACACTAAAAGGACATTTAAATACATTTAAAAAACAAGCCAAAAAGAATAAGGCGGGTTAAAAAGAAGAATAAATAGGATATAAAAATAAAAGTTACAGTGCAGTGTAAGAAATTATTTAATAATAAGCAGCGGCAGCAAACAGAAAGTCTTCAGCCTTGATTTAAAAGAAGTGAGAGTTGCAGCTGACCTCCAGTTTTCTGGGAGATATATGGTGCATATAAACTGAACGCTGCTTCTCCATGTTTAGTTTTGACTCTGGGAACAGAAAGCAGACCTGTCTGGATGGTTCATAATTTAGCAGAAGATCAGAAATCTAGATCCTTTGGAGAGACATAATAGTTGTTTAACATGAGATTAATTCAAACTGAAAGCTGAAGTATTTTATCTTGAAATGGATTAAGGGACTACAAGCCCTTGTTTGTTCCTGCCCTCTCAAACAACTCATACTAAAATATTGATATAAGGTCATTCAGATCTGCCACCTCTATGGTTATAGTTTATTTCATTTCAAGGAAAGGTCATGGTCATGTGGGTTGAAAGATACCAACGCTGAATGTTGGTGGGCGACCGAATACAAACTGCAATCTCTGGTGTCAAAGTCACAAACTTTGTTCACACAAACATCCAACCTGACTTCGTCCGAGAAGTTTTGCAGGGGAATAACAATGTGACACTGCTTGTGCCTTTGCTGGCGAGAGAGGACGGTCATTATTGGCAAGGGTCACTAGTCAGGAAAACGTTGCAAAGGTCATTTAACGCCTTTTAATAAACAATGTCATCTTTCTGTTGATGACAGGCTTGTTTTATAATTGTGCATCTTGTTACCCTTCACACAATCACATCTGAAAGTTTTCAAATGAACCCAAAAGATGGTCATGAACAACCCGGTTCATTAATTTCTGGGGCAACAGGACAAATGTATCTCGGAGATGAGAGGGCAAAGGTCAGCATGTTCTCTTCTTTCAGCCTAATGAGTGGTCAGACCTCCACAAGGTGACTTTGATTCATCACCACAGGACTTCCTCTCACTTTTTTACTCTTCACTTTTCTTTCTCAGCCGTCATGTCCTCCACACCTCCTCTGGGCCGGCCAGCTGCAGTCGTACCCCGGCAATCCCAGCTTTAAAGGCACAGCTCTAATTAAAACCAATGTTTAAATACCTCCACTAATCCATAGACCATTGTAGTGTATTAAGACTCCCATCATTGATTAGACAGGCCGATTCAAAGAGCCGGGAAAGGAAAACTCATTAGAGGAGATTTGAAAGATGTCCTCTGTTGATAGCTAGAGAGGGAACTTTACCCTGTTTGTTTACTTGACTCAAAATATAATTCTCTTAATGGATGATAAGTAGAGGTAGCTATACAGGAGGTGGATCATCAGACAAACGGGCATGCACTCAGCGTACGGTCATCAGCTCCAGGAAATAACTGTAATTAATATTCTTTCAAGTACGGTATGAAAAGTCAATTATATGTGTTATGGATGACAGAAATTAACAGATAAGATAAACTGTGGGTGTTTTTAGCCGTGCTAGCAGCGTGGCTCTAGAGATGGCAACTATTGGATGGATTACCATGAAGTATTCATGATCCCCAGCAGGGATTGAAACCGACTGACGTTGAAAAAAAAATTCATGCCGCGGCATGTCGAAAATCATAAAAAAAAAGTCATGTCGAAAATCATGTTAAAAAATCATTAAAAAAAAAGTCATGTCGAAAATCATAAAAAAGTCATGTCAAAAACAAAACAAAAAGTCATGCTGCGACATGTCGAAAGTCATAAAAAAAAGTCATGTCGAAAATCAT
>CAKAKR010036783.1:8323-50167 GCA_916700685.1 Adelosebastes latens
CCCCCCTCCAAGGGTAATGAATTAGGTATGAAAGAGGAAAATACTGAATTTTGTTATAGACATTTGTATGCATTAGTCTTAAACTATTGTCTTTGCTTTTTTAATAAATGTTGGATACTCTTACCTATGCATGGAGCAGTTATTTATATTAAACAATCTGATAAATTTAGAGGGGAAATCTTCCTTTGATGGAACTGCTAACAACTCATTGATATCTAAAGTCATAGACACTACTTTTTTGCAAGACTGGAAGGCCCTAGTTTAATATTTAATAAGATTACAAGAGATTGTGTTGTATTTTATAGGTTCATCATACTTTTTTTTCCTAAATCTAAATGCATAAAATGGAAACGGAGTTAAATGTACTTTGTTACTTTCCGCCACTGCTCTAGAGGATCGGAGAACATCAAAGCAGCACCGCTACCAAACTCATCCCATAATGTATTCAATATGAAATGGAGTGTCAGATAGACAAACACATAGCTTGGTATGTTTGAAAAATGAATGCAGTCTTTAAGAAGTCCATTCAAAAATGCAGTTGGAGTCGTCCCCCAACAGCCATTATGCTGCTCAATTGATTCAGAGGGCTTTTATAAGCCCTTGGCTCCGCTCTGCACCTTTTATAAAATGTAAGCAGAATATTAAAGATGCATGAGATGAATGTGCTCATTGTCTCCTCTGGTGACTGCTGCATCTCAACTCATCGCGCTTACATAGTAATTAGCTGCTGGGTTTGGAAATGTCACCGTCCTCTTCATCATGTTTAGGATAATATACTCTAAACGCCTTCAAGGATCTGGAATCGAGTTCTGACACTCGTGAGTTACTGGGTGTATAAAGCACTACAAGGGGCAAATTATATAAGAAAACTATAGAAATCTAAATAAAAATAAAGTGTTTTAGGGTCATTAAGAGCTAAAACAAAGTTTGAATACACAAGTGCATTCCAGTGATCATGAAAACTAACACAGACAGTACTGGCGGAGAAAAAAAATAACATACAAATTTATATGATCAAAATGGTTCAATGTGTTTCCTATTTTCTCGTCTGAACATCAAAATGGACAAAAATGACCACCAATTGTGATGTGCTGACACATTATGTAATCAAAATTTGAGAGGGAATCAGCCATCAGAGCAAGCGAGAGCCCAAAACCCAAACAGTCTGTAGCCACTCACTGTTGTTTAAAAGTTTCTCCATATACTTGTGTATATAAACACTCCGACGCTAGAATACGAGTTGGCTTTGAGGGGACTGGCACAAATGGCTTTGGTGACTTACATCATGCTTGGAAGTCTAATCACAGACACTCTTGTCATATCAAGCAGAAAAAGTCCATTTCATAGCGAGCTACGTCTCAAAAAAAAGAGGAGGGAAGGGTAAACAAGCCCGGCGTTCCACAGCCACCGCAGAATTCATCATTCATACAAAAAAATACCCCGAGCCCCAAAGTAGAGCTAATTTAATCCGAGAGGAATAAAACTCCATTTCATAGAAGTCGTCCATTCAGAACACTCATATTTCCACTGAGCAGAAACCCCCGGCTGAAATTCGAGCAGACACTTTTCGGAAGGAATGCATTCGGTGGGTTGAGGGCCAAAGCTTGCCCTGTAATTTGTGAATGTACAGAAATGTGTGACCGCCACAGCTCCTCTAAAGATAGAAATCTTTGTCTTATGTCATCGCCGAACCTCAAACTATTTCTAATTGCCCCCATAGCCCCCTTTTCCAAATGAATAGCTACCCATCCAGAGGCTTATATGTGCACGTCTGAAAATAGCCCGGGAGTTTACACAGGCTAATAGATCATATTCAGTTAAAAAAAAGATGAAAAACTTTAAAGAAATCTCCACGTATCGGTGACGATGTCCCACGTCTTCAAAGTGACTTTTAAGTGGCACTGAAAGCAGTGTGGGTGGCATTTAGAGTCAGGTATACGTTTACACCCCCCCAAAGGCTTCTACTAATGGGCATCATACTCATATTAGTCTTTACAGTGACTCATTACACATAAAACCTAAACTAAATGGGGTTTCCTTTGGTTTTATACACACGGAACAGGAAGTGCTTCTGTGTAAGAACTCCAAGGAAACATTAGTTCAACTTCATTTTGAACATTTTGTTCAGGTCCCATTTAGAACCGTTTGACCGTGGTGCTGCTTCGTGGTGTTTTTATAGCCAACAAACCATTTTCTAACACCACAGGGAGCACTTCTTTTGTTATGATTCAGGTGAGGAATACAGGGATGAAGGCCACCTCTCAGTCACAAGTTTTCGCAGATCAACCGTCAGCAAACAATGATGTGATATCTTGATTTATATCTGAAGGATCCGTTTTCATTTTAACCTTCAATGGTAAGAATCCTATATGCTGAGGCCCATTTGAGGTGGGATTCGGGGGGTTTCACATATCCTCCACGAGTTCTGTCTTGATTTCAGGCTCGACCCGCCCGGATCATTAAAAATCGTTCAGGGGCACGGCGGGCTCCGTCCTCAATGCCTGTGCGGCTGAAACTGTAGAAACTGCACGTTGAAATGTGGAGGTCTAAATGTGACAGGCGCCCGGAGTGCACATTATGGCTGAGGAGGGTATAGCTGGGGCGTGTGGTCACGTATTAATAATGAACTCGGGCGGGAGGACGACTAAAATATCACCGGCGTTGTCATTGTCCCAGTCAGGCTGTACTCAAAATAGAGGCGGTATGATAGGTGATCTGATCAGAGGGGATTTTTTTTGCATTGTGGGGATTTAGCTGCTGCTGCTGTTATACTGAGGGATATATGGAGGGATCAACTATGGAATAAGCTGTGGTGATTTGGGGTTTACCTACATTTTCAAGACACCCAAAACACATTAGGCATCGAGTCATAAGGTCTTTCACTGGGATGCTTATAAAGAAGAATTTCTGTTCACTGAATTCATAGGACGATGATAATATGGCATTATCATCAGAATTTCTGGTATAATTTCTAGTGAGTAAAGTAGTGAGATTTTTTTTTTTATTTAAATGTGTCACCACACCCCACTGAACCACTGTCCTAGATCACCAAAATAAGAAGCAACCGCAAACTGTGTCAGAGCGTTATACAAGCTTACAGGTTCATATTTCTGTGAAGAAAAAAGTGGAAATCTATTTTTTTTTTTTTCTGAAAATGAAACAACTAAGAGACAGATATTTTTATGTAGCTTTGATTTATAGAAGTAATGTTTAGCAACACATTCTCAGAGATTCAGATACAGTTTTACTTGTATAAACTTTATATATATTTTATTCTACTTTTCCTATATATACCTCATGCAGCATTGACACACCACCACTGATAGTGGGAGGTCTGTGGCCACGTTTGAACCCACATAAACAGCTAATTGTGAAAATAAGCTCTAATATCCAAACATTATTTGGATATTTTCTGTAATTACTTTTTAACTTTTTGTAATCTTCCCTCTTGCATCTCTTTCTCCCTCTGACTCTGATTTAGTGTGATGGAGGGAAAATTAAGGGAAAATGTGAAGCCACTCCGATGACTCCTCGCGCCACTTAACTGCACTTCATTTATTCTCGTGCAAGTAAACAACTTAAAAACCGCGGCACGCACGCAGAGGCGCGCGCACGCCCCGAATAAATTGTGTTATTATTAAAATGAAACGTCGATTGATCGGATGCGTTTTAAAAATGCGCTTCAACGAAAATTCACATGACTTGTTCAATATTTCTTTTTATTGTCAATTTCCTGCTTACATAAATCAATTTAAATCAGTAGTTATTGTATCATGTTTTTGGGGTCATTTTAATTATTTTTAAATCAAATCTGCCAGGAATTTAGGCTATAAATTAATTAATTTCTGCACCAGTCATATCGCAAAATCTTTCATAATAATAATAAACTCTGTCACTATAGACCCAACATGGTTAACTTATATAAAATGTTTTAATTTTAATGTTTGATTATCTGCTTATACAGTAAAAGACACAAAACAATGAACCAATGAATTCTCTAAATGTTGTATTTTTATATAATTCATCACGTGGCTTCAGTGCGCGGTTATTAAACGAATAAATGTCAGTGCTTTTTATAATAATTTAATTTCTCAACAATAATAAAGATTATTGTCATTCAAGGCAAAAACTCAATTGTGGGCCTATATATGCGTAAAAATAACGTGACTTCTGCTTCTTTCAACGACGTATAAACACCTCCCAAAACTGAGTTCGTTTAACTGATTTGGCTTAAATTAATTCAGATTTGCGACTATCTCAGAGCACAGATAAAAGTTTCCTTTTCTCTGCAGCCACATGTGAAATGTCTGCCTCAGACTGTCGGAGCTGATTGAAAAGGCAAATGCGCCAACTAGTGTCAGAAAGCAGCATGACGCATGGCTTTAGCAGGGTGTGCCATCATTTGATGTAACTCTCAACATTTCAGGTTCCTAATGAATTCAGCCTCTGGCACACACACACACAGACACACACACATATACACAGTTATTAGTCTGTTGTGTCTTTTGATGTGGAAGAAAACTTATTTGCCTGTTTGCTTTAATTGTCTTATTAATTCAGTTCAGCCAATTAAAGTGATAGGGATCTTTCTTCCACCCATAATTTCACTTTATGAAAGTGTTATTTACCTGTGAGAGGAGGTGCAAATTGGCCGCCAGATATATAATAGCTTCTCTCGAAATGAATAAATGAAAGTTAAAAACCACAGGCCTCTCTCTCTGCAGTCTAAATGCTTCATTAGAGAAATTATAAACAGCTCAAGTAGGTCAGAGGAGGTTATGATGTGACACGGATAAATGTGCAGATATTTCAGCTTATAAGATATGTCATATATTAAACTGGCTCCATGTAAGACTTATAATTCCACTAAACCTAAAAAAAAAAACATTTTTACATGTTTAAATTCATCATATTCAATAGTTTTCTTCATCTAATGCCAACTTATGCTTATGTTTAAAATGTCCAAAATAATTCATTTTTACGCACCTTTTTTTTTAACATACTGTCTCCTTATTTCTCTCTATATCACGTTAACTTTTTTTCTATATGCTGTATAAAAAAACACCAAGCAAAGAGAGAAAAGTACAGATATGTATCGATAATTCAGCTCGTGTGTGTGTGTGTGTGTGTGTGTGTGTGATGAAGAAGGAGCAGTGGGAGAGTTTGATTGGTCTGCTGAAAGCCCAACCCAGCACATTCATTGGAGGAAATCATCTCCACACTCCCAACCACTAAAACACTAAAATGACTCGGGGTAAAATAATATCGCAGCACTCAGTTCAGCCTCACGGCTCCTTGTCGCGTCCTCTGTACCCAGCTGCGCTCAAAAAGGATAAACTTTAAAGGAAATCCAGCTGGAAGCGACGGAACGGTTCCTCTTCTACCAGAATAACGTTGTTCTTCTGTGTGTTTGTTTGTGTGGGGGAGATCCGCAACGAGGATAAAGTTGCAAGAACTTTTTACGCAAGAAAAAGGACACTGATGTTTTGACTGTAGATATTCGGGTTTGAGACTTTTACGCGTTTTATCCAGCGGAGTCTGGTGAGATCTGAAGAAGCGTTTTGGCACAAGTTTAGTCTTTTTAAAAAAAAAGTTAAACCCGAGAGAGAGACAGTCAGCTGGATTGTCTAACTTTCTGCATCGTGGGCTGGATTACCTGCCAACAACAGACTGTTGTCACTGATCGGCAATATTTTATTTATCATTTGAGATTTCAAAGTGAGAGCTCAAGTATAGTTTGTGGTGTTGATATATTATTGTCCACACAAACTGTCCATCAAGTGCGACAGATAAGAGCGCAGATACAGGACACAAGTTCAGCACTGTGAGACTTTTTGTTTGTACGTTTTTTTTTTGCTGAAGTTAGTCCAAACCAGAGCAAAACCCTGATGTTCTGACACATCCTGTGCAGATGATCTAACACGCAGTCATCAGAGTTGATAGTTTCTGTTTTAAGGCTCTCTTCACTTCTTTAGCGCGCCTCCATCTCCATCCTTTTACGCGCACAAACACACTCTGGACTCCTGAGAACCATCCAAGCGTCTGGAGGAGGAAAAAAAGAAATAATCAAAAAAAAACTGGTTTTCTCCCAAAAGCTCACAGTCAGGTGGCACTGACCCAAGCTGTTGTTGTGATGCATATTCCCGTAGAGCCGCCCACAACCAGACGGTTCACGCCGCCCTCCACGTCCTTCCCCTGCAGCAAGCTCGGAGTCGGAGACGGCACCGGGTCCATGGCCACGCCGGGGCCCCTCAGGTCCAGGTCGGACTCCAGGAACGTGGTGGACGTGCTGGCGGACCACGCCGGAGAGCTGGTCCGGACCGACAGCCCAAACTTCCTCTGCTCAGTCCTCCCGTCTCACTGGAGGTGCAACAAGACGCTCCCGGTGGCTTTCAAGGCAAGACACATGGCTTCCAATTTTTTTACTTTATTATATTTTTTGGTATTTATTTATTATATTTTTTATTTATTTATTATATTTTGTATTTATTTATTATATTTTGTATTTATTTATTATATATTTTTTGGTATTTATTTATATTTTTTTATATCATTTTTGTGCATGAGAAAACATACTTTAAAAAAAAAGGATTCAAGACCAACCAGACACATTTTTAAGGAAGCTAATTAAATGCATTTATTTATTTATAAATAAGAATGGACTCTGGAAGTTGTGCTCTTTAGTTTTTTTGAATTTGTGTAAAATATTAAATTATTAAAAAAAGTATAGATAAGATCTGGTTTTAATTGTCTTCAAACGGCTCCATCCAGAATAATAACATCCTTATTAATCGGGCCAGAAAATAATACAGATGAGAGGTCTGAAATCACAAGACGTCTGAGCAAACAGATCCATATTTTATTATAATATTTTTCTCTTATATATATGATTTTGGTGCTTTATAGGTAAATATGTGTGCCTTGTGTCAGTATTGCATTTTCTAAAATCATGTACTTGGTATCAGATCCGATGAGGAAATAAATAACAATAATACAGTAGAGATAATGAAACGCATGTTCTAAAACACATTTTATAATATATTTAAATGTAATTAATCTACAATCGAGGGTTGTCTACTTAATGAAATCTCCCAGCTATATTATTATTTTCTGTCATGTTTTATTGCTGACATGCTGGTGAAATGGTGAAAAGACATTCCTGCTTAATATTATGGGCAGTCGGATGCGGTTTTACGCGCGTGGTGTGTGGACATACATTTGGTTTTTGGTGACCCAGAGTGACCTGTCCTCTCCTGTCCTGTCCTGTCCTGTCTTGTCCTGCTGCAGGTCGTGGCTCTCGGTGATGTCCCCGACGGTACTCTGGTCACCGTGATGGCCGGGAACGATGAGAACTACTCGGCCGAGCTGAGGAACGCCTCCGCCGTGATGAAGAACCAGGTGGCTCGCTTCAACGACCTGCGCTTCGTGGGCAGAAGCGGACGAGGTGAGCTAAAACTGTCTCTCTCTCACACACACACACACACACACACACACACACACAGGCCTGCACACAGAAATAATGGTGATTGTGATGTGCCATTTGCAGCAACATTTGGAATTATAATAATATGATGGATCATATTTCTGTCTTAAGTGGAGAAGGACTGACATGTTATTATTTTTTTGACTGAATGTGAAAATAATGTTAAGATTAGATTTAGTTTTCATAAACTCTGAAATGAGGACATTTCATCTGAAGAGGGGGAAGAATGTAAGATTAGATTTATCTTTGCAAAGATTTATTTTATACGGTATACATATTGTATTCTGCTCCTTTAACGTTGGATCTGGAACTATATAATTTGGCGCACCTTTACGTGCTTGTAAGGTGAGAAATGATTAAGGTTGTGCGGAGTGATATGAAGTAAGAAGTGATGTGTAACACCTTTAGGTTATGGGTGTTCAGTTGTCCTATAGGCTTGAGTTGAGACATTAAAGTGGATCCTGTTGCACAGACGAAGCTCTTGCTTTACCCACAGCCCTACAGTAGTTTAATTCAGTAACAAGTAAGTTTATAGTTAAGGCAACGAGAAGCCTGCCTTACAATAATATGAAATGGCTTGGTCACCAAATATGTTGCACACATTCTTTAAAATATAGCTTTTAAAAATATCTGTCTGATCTCTGTTGTCTATTATAAAGATATATAAAAAAGTGCAGATGTGGAATCAGTTATGTATGAGTACGACGACACTGTGCCAACTGACGTCCATGAGTGTCATCTGAAACATCTGGCCTGCGTCACGGTGAACGGTCCTGATGTGTGACTGTCATTTTCTTAATCCAGGGGAATATAAATAATTATCCACGTGGTGTTAAATGTGAGGGATGGATGGATGGATGAAAAAAACACCTCGCATTCACGTCCTGGATGCGATTTGTCACAACAATCCCCCGCACACCAAAAAGCAGAATAAAAAAACGAAATTACGCATCAACAGGCCTGGGATGTTGTGGTCAATGCATGGGCCTTTTTTGAGCAACATTTTTTGTGCTGTATTGACTATATCAAAAACCTCTCAAATTTCCAGGCATGATTCATAAAATGTCCTGGAATAAAAAATAATTTTGATTGTTCAGCCAGAGGATGCATTTCACTCACTCCCCCTCAAAGCCTCTTCTGTTCATTTATATTTAATGTTAAATAGCTGTGAGTTGATGAATGGGGAAATGGGTCTCCAAATTAAAAAAAAAAAAAAGCTTATACATTTAATTTCTCTAGTCAATTACCCCACCCAAGGATCCCTCTTTTTTTCTCCTTTTCCTCCCACGCAGTCTCTTCTTTTGTTAACATGAGCTGCCTCTCTCAGACCCGCTGCATGCAGCCTCTCCTCCTCATTGTGCACGGACTTTTACGCACAGATGCGAGCAAGATCCTGCCTTGTTGAACAATAAAACCATAAACCCTTTTTCGGACAATCTGGAACACATTCTCTCAATAATCTAAATCATATCCTCCATCAAAGGAGGTGGTCCCTGCATGCCTCTTTATTCTCTTCCTTAATTCTAAGGCAGCAGAGGGACAAAAAAAATGAGGTGATGATTTGAGATTGAACAAGTGAGGTAAATCTCATGGACAACACTCGTACTTGTGTTGAAAATGAGATTGACACCTTTCAACCTTGCACAGATTATTTATTATTACATTTTTTTATTGTGCAACATAAAGCAGGTTTAGTTTGATCTATCTGTTAATAATTTGGATTTTCATGGATAATTACATAAGACGTTGTGGCACAATTCTGAATGTTAGTTGTACATGTTTTATAATGTGTATTATGTTTATTACCTTAATTTACTTAATTTATGTACAATATAATTGTTGTTATGAGGTGTAAGAGCTCTGTCTCCCTCATGTCCTTGTGTGTCTCATACAAAGTGCCTTAAGAAATCTGTATTTGAACATTTGTATTTGTTGCTGTGCTGCAGGAAAGAGCTTCACTCTGACCATCACCGTGTTCACCGGACCTCCACAAGTGGCCACCTACCACCGTGCTATCAAAGTCACCGTGGATGGACCACGAGAACCACGCAGTGAGTACACACAGAAGCACACACACAGAAGCACACACACACACCAACGCTACTATTGTTGTTGCTAAAATGCATTGTGGTGTGATGTGAAGGTTGCAGAGCCACCCAGTTAGAAGCAGCTATTCCTGGTTCTGAAAGTGTATGTGTGTATGTGCGTGTGTGGGGGGGTGTCGCTATCTAAAAGAACTGCATGAGTCATATGCAGGTGATATATGAAAATCTAACACTGTGTGAGCTGATAGTGTGTGTGTGTGTGTGTGTGTGTGTGTGTGTGTGTGTGTGTGTGTGTGTGTGTGCTATGTATTCATCATGAGGAGGTAAAAAATCTGTTCACACGATCACATCTTGCCAAAATTGGGGTTAAGACTTGGTTTTGGGGTTAAGATTAGAATTAAGCCTAGGTTAAAGTTGGGGTTAGGCATGTAGTGGTTATGGTAAGCCTCCAGAGAATGAATGTAGGGCATTGCATTGTCCTCACAAGTATAGCTGTGCAGGTTTGTGTGTGTGTGTGGAGCAGGGGCACAGGGACGGGCCCAGTCAGAGGAAACTGTAAAGCATATTAAAGCATAACCCGAGACCACTAAGAGGAGCTGAGTGAGTCTCCAAGCCGCAGGTGGCTCAGCTCAGCTCCCCCCTCCTCCTCCTCCTCACCCCCCATACCTTTCCCCAGTGCTGGTCAGAGGGGTCGTGGTACTACCTGACCGACCACATAAGTGGCTCGTTGATTTAACACATGCAGGGCAGACTCCGGCCACTGTTAGGGGAGGCCTGGCAGGGAGGCCCCGGGCGTGCTAAAGCTGTTAGCGCCACCGCTCAGCCGCAGCTGCATTCTCATGTGGTTTAATGCTGCTATGGTGTGAGGGATGGAGGAGAGTAGGGTTACTCACATGAGTCGGGGGGGACTATGTGTGCGTGTCTTTTTTTTTTCATGAGCTCAAGGTGGGATAGATGAGCTAGATGGGTAGGATTTCATGATGTACCTATTGGAGGGATGGTGTTTATAAAGTGCAGGGTTTTAGAGGTCTCTTTAGAGCTGGGGTTTTGTGCTCCTGTCTGTGGAGTGGAGGGGGGGATATTTGGGACAGGGTGGATTTAGCCCAGTCAAAACAGACCACATGCAGGGGAAGAGAGAGTGGTAGCAAGTGCCACATGAAGGGGGCTGGCAGAGAGGGAGCCGAGGGGCACAGAGAGAGGGGCATCATCGACAAGCCTCCCCCCCCACCCCCGTGCAGGGCTGGATGCTATTTGCAGAGGCTTTAAAGAGAACAGTGACTGCAGAGGAGGGAGATAATTATAAACACTGTATGTGTGTGTGTGTGGATGGTTTCAATTTGATCGGAAAGAAAAAAAAAGCGTGTGTGTGTGTCTGTGCATAAATGCACATGTCGTGCATCTGCGAGGCGTCTCAGCTTGAAACAACTGTTTACATTAAAGTTGTCTCCCGTCTGTCTGTCAACATGTCGCAGCCTCGGCCGAGGCGTCAGAGTGGCCGTGCTACTTTTACACTGGCGCTGGGGTGCTATAAAGTGACACTGTTTAATATAGGGCAGGAGGAATTTAGGGGCTCCATTAAACTCGGTGCTGAGAGGGAATTCACAGAATGACAGAAAATAAACTTCTGCAAAGGCTGTGTCTTTTTTTTTTTTTTTTTTTAAATGCACGCGAATATGATTTCAATATGTACCACACTAGAACCTCCTTCAGCTTAACCCCCCTGGAACCAGAGATGGTTTGATTTGTGCAAATGGTTCGGAGTCAAAGCTTATCTGCGATATGAATAATGCATCCAGTTACTCGGCAGTGAAAACAGATCCAGCGTCAACCAGGAAACTCAAACAGCTGATCACAGTTAATAGAATAAGCCTTTTGAAGCGCAGCACATTTTATATTGGGTTTGTCAGATCTGAGGCGGAGATGAGTTTTCAGGGCCAATTCAGCGTGTTGAAGCCTCAAAATAGAAGAATCAATCGCGAGATGAGATAAAGGACCTCTCATATTTAAACAAGAAGCATATTCTAAGAGTATAATATCAGTCATGTCTCAGCACAGGAACACACATTACCATTCAGACATTATTAGGGCCATAAAACTAATCAGATTCTTTTCTAACCACAAGGCACCACATTATGTCGGCTGTACGACGTTTAGAGCCAAAGCAGGGAGGCACTTTTGCCAACACATAAAACTAAGAGCGTTTTTTTTCCTTACAAATCTCATCCTCAGAGACGGATATATATTCCAATGCTGCTTTGATTGCATTTTTAAAACATTTTCATCAGCAATGCCCGCACATCAGTGTTTGCAACTCAGCGTTATCATTCATAGAGTGCAGACAGCCTGAAGCCAGACTTGGCCGTGCTGCGCTCACCTGTCCGCAGGCTGGCAGGGCTGCGGAGGCCGGGCCCTTTTACAGGCTGTTTGTGTAAGGCCTGCATTTGCATGGCTGCCAGCCGAGCCGGGGCAGGAGTTGGCACAGAGGGAGGAGGTTTTTATTAATGTTTACTGATCCAGTCGGGAGAACCTGACGGACAGGACTGCAGCGGCGGCTCGCCGGCGGCAATGTAACAAAAGGACGCCGTGCCTTCTGAAAACACTTGAGCCGTAAGGTAGACGCACACATGGGCACGGATGTGTGATGTATTTTCAACATGCTCTCACACACACAAACACACATGTAAATGGATATAAACATACACAGACGGCATTCTGTTCCTCAACAGAAAGTAGGCTAAATGTTCAGCCAAGTATTTTTGTCTCCCTTGCGGCTGATTTCCTCATCACACATCCGGCATTCGTCATAACCCCCCCCCGCCCCCGCCACCCCCTGACGTATCTGTCATACTATATTATCAAACTTCTGCTGAAGCCAAACTGGAAGCACGACTGTTGCAACTGAAAACTCTCCCTCCATTTTCTGCCTGTGCGGCAGCTTTAACACATCCAACAACAAGATCACACTGAGCTAAAATGATAGAAAAAGCAAAGCAGATGACTTAAGTGTCGAGACCCTCTCTGTTTTGTCGCTGCTTCCTCGCCACCGCTCACACATTTGGTGCACCCTGTAGCAGGGGCTATGCTCACCAATTAATCCCACAGCTATATTTTTGGTGCTCTTCTCACTCCCTCACTTACATATGACATCAGCCGCTGCCTATTTACCCACGAGGGGGGGGAGGGGCTTTTTGTATTTCCGTATCTCTCGACCTGAATCAGTCCCTATGAAGAAAAGATGAACTCACCGCAGGTCAAGCCGGGCCAACGTAGATCAAAAAAGGGTCGGAAATATTTTTGAGCTTGCGAAATGATATTCAGAAATAATTTTCACGGTGTGTGTGTGGGGGGGGTGCGTGTCCTTTTATACCCTGAAAAAATAATTTAAGTATTAGAATGTGCGAAGGAAGTTTGTGAATGTGTGAATTGTTCAAATATAGAGATATATCCGTTACAGATGTGTAGATCTTAAGATATAGAAAAAGAATTGAGAGGGTGTAAATAAAACTTGTGCATGAATGATTTCGAAACTGAGGGAAGAATTTTTTTGTGAATATCTGGGGAAAGACACAAAGCTGCTATCTGTGTGTGAAAATCAGCACTCAAAGCTCAAGTCTGTGTGTGACGCTGAAGTTTTAAGGAACAATTTTGCAGCTGAATCTGATTAGGTGATTCAGAAAGTTTTGAAACCAAGTTAGAATTAAGTCAAACTGTTCTAGACATTCAGCAAATTATTCTGGTGGATATTTATTATTTATTCTAATATTTTTTTCTGAAAATCTAAATCTTTTTTTCACCCTTTTTGTTTCCACCTGAGGGTCGAGAAGGTTGGCGAAACAAAAGGAGAGACAGTTGTTTGAATGTTGAGGATGTGGAGGCCTGTCTCTAGTGATGTCAGAGTTGCAATTTGTCTGATGAGACTTGAAAATGATACACATGAATAAACCCTAACCTCTAACACAATTATACATGCAATACCTGCATGCATTCAGATAGAGCTCGCACACCTTCCCACCCATAGGCCCACACATCCACCCAAATCAAGTGCTGTCGTGTTTTGTTGCCTCTATTTGCTCGGCTGGGTGTGTTCACACAGCTAAGGGAGGAGAATGGCGGGCGTGGGGGGGTGGGAGGGGGGGGTAGTCGGGGGTGCATGTTGGAGTTGGCGGGTTGATTCTATTTGCATTTGGCACACAGACTGTACAAAGTATGCAAATAGACAAACAATGACATTTGCTGTGTTATTTTTCCTGCGATATTGCAGTCTCTCTGTAAAGTCAACAAAAAGGTAGCATGCGTGTTGTTGCGTATGTATTTGCGTGTGCTCGGCCTCATACACCTGCCAGGTGCGTCCATCTCTTTAAGTCGGCCCCCGCGGGCCACGCCCATGCCCAACAAATCACATGAAAGGCTCGCCCTCGGTGCGAATTGCTCTCTCAAAAGGCAACTTTGATGTTTGTAAATGGAGATGGGGGTCTTTGAAAAGGAAGGGCCTACAGGTGTATCAGTGCCAGGGGAGGGGAAAAACAGTGGCATGTCTGATGCTGGGTGCTTTCCTGACTGCTAACGGCTCGCCATAACTCCCAGATGTATTACCTGGAGACATAGTGGCCTACGCATGCACACACACACACACACACACGTAAATAGCGATTAATCTCAAACTAACTCCAGATCACCAAATTTATAATTTGATAGAGTCTGCCTCAATACCGCTGACAGACAGATAGGAAGCGATAAAAGGGGAGATTTTACGCTTTCTACAGAGAGATGACACTCTGTGGCGTCTGCAGTGACTTGAGGCCGTTGACCGCGGCGTTCCTCCTCCCTGGGGTCAATCCAGGCGCGTCATACTTGGCCTCAGTGATTAGAAGCAGAGCAAACATTGGCCAACTGATAAATCCGCTGGAACGCAGCAGTGCGTATTGAATAGGTTTGGACGGATTTCAAAGAGGAACTCGACCACATTCTGAGGTCTGAGGCTTGTGATGGGCGGCGGATGAGGACAGTTTCCTCCAAGTGGTCATGCAAGATGTCTACGTATTAGAGACAACCAGCGACACGCCGTCGTCAATTACTTTGCGAGACATCTTCACGTCTTTTTATGTTAGATATGAACAAATGCGGGACTGTTGCTGTCAGAGTCATCAAAGCGTTATTGGACGGACATGAAAGCATCTGTAATATAATCAAATTTTGTTGTGGGAGGGTAAATAAAGGACTGAGATGGAAGCTCTTTGACCACTGTTGCCACCTTAACCACATCTAGAAGCTTTGAGGCCAACTCCCTTTGTGGGCTACACACACACATATGCACACACAGCTGTTGGTAATCCTACTAAGGCTTCTGTACTTAGGCTTTCCTGTGAAAGCAGAGCTAATTAGTCTAAATACCTCAACTAAACTGAGATATAAACAAAGAAAATATAGCCATTAGTCTATTACTGGCACTTTTCTTCTCTTTTCCCACCTCGCTGCCTCTGTTTGCTCTTCGGGCATGTAGCTGCAGCGTCAAGGCACTGCTAAAAAACAGGAAAAAAGAAGAACATTGTCTGACATTTTATAGCAGCACGATGTCCCCTCCTTAGGCCAGTTGATGACTGTCGGAGACACACAATGGCCTCGGGGCGAAATGCCCTTTCTTTTTTTCCGCTCAGACAAAAATTTCCACCCTGTCTTTGCTGACGCAAGATAGACCAGCAGGGCCGACCAGGAGCTACCGAATTATTTACAGAGGCCCCAGACAGTGCTTCTAATTCACCCTGATGATGCAAGTAGAAGACGTTTTTCTCAGAATCACGGACAAGCTCGGCCAACATCGCTGCTCCGCTCTCCCTCTCCCCTCTAAACTCGGCAGCCAAGCGTCTTTCCTGTTTACCTACCTATGAAGGGAAGTAAAATGCCCACTTTGTGTGTGCTCACTCTTCCTTATTTACACTGACCCATACAGGAGGGAGCCATTACGACCTTTCAGCCGTAATTCAATAAAAGTTCCGTTCTGCATTTAGAAAAATAAATGGCCCATGAGTGGAGGAATATTTTCTCCCCCGCTGCATTATGACAATAAACCGTATTCTGTGTTGAGGCAGTGGGGACGGGGGCGGAGTGGGGGGCGGTTTGTGGGAAGAAGGCACCTGCTGGTTACTGGAAAAGACGCTGTGTACCACCACCCTGCGGTTTGGGATATTTATTTCTTCGGGCCTTAATGGTTAGGAACAGTGAGCAAATAATAGGTGTAGCGCGGTCTTTCTTTTGCTTCCAGGAGCGGGGAAGGTTATAATCCTCTGGGTAAACACAGAGGGAAGCCTTGGAAACATCACAGAAAAGAAGAGGTCAATCTTTGTAACCTCAACACTACTGCAGCAGTCCACTAACATCTCAGAGAAAAAGTACTGAAAGTGAAGTAGCTACGTGCATGCCCACACCATGGAGAATTCACACATTTAACATATCACGCATTGACCCTACCTGGAATGTCAATTCTCATTCTGTGGAACTGCGTGTGTGTTTGGGGGCAACTGCAGGCATTGCTGCACATTATTGTGTGCGAGCGAGTGTGCACAAAGGTGTGAACGCGAAGCCGTTTGACACATCTGCTGGCGTTGCATTGATGTATGCGACAACGGCAGCTTACTTTCCTTTCCCACAGTCTTGCGAGAGGCCCCCACCTTTCTCCCCCGGCACCTCGCTGCTTCGAACAAGCTGACTACCACGTACGCGCAAACATGTACACACGCACAACAACCCCATTCACCAATAGAGCTAAAATAACACACTCAAAAGCAGCTTATTGCTTTAATATGATCTGTCACCGGAGCCAAATGGGCCTTCTGTGCTCGAACAAGGCCAGAGCAGCAGCAGCAGCAGCAGCAGCAGCAGCACTGGGGAATCTACAAAGTTTGCAGGCAAGCAGCCAAAAAAAGGTCTGAAAAACAGCCACGCTCATATCAACCCCCACACGCCTCAACTCCAGAGTAGAAGACAGTTATACACACACACACACACACACACACACACACACACACACACACACACACACACACACACA
This sequence comes from Adelosebastes latens, assembly GCA_916700685.1. Lineage (NCBI taxonomy): Eukaryota > Metazoa > Chordata > Actinopteri > Perciformes > Sebastidae > Adelosebastes > Adelosebastes latens. The sequence continues at coordinate 24,897 of CAKAKR010036783.1, forward strand.
CACACACACACACACACACGTGTGCAATGGAGGGACAAAAGAGGGATGATTGCTCTCAATGTGCTACGGGCCTTGTTGTATTGTCAGAGAATCCGGGTGCATTGGGCCTTATTTTGGCACCCCTTCATCCTCTTTCAGCCTGCCTCAACCTGCCTCGCTGTAGGGCTGTCCTTGTGTGCCACTGCTTCTGTTCCAAACACACACACACGCACACACACGCAAATAGCTTTATCCCCTTATCAGAAAAGGAAGGCTGCGCTCTTTGCTCAAACAGCCTCATGTAGCAACTTCCGCTGTGAGCAGCTTGTTTTCAGACCTGCGAGGGGGATTTTCACACTGTTGATGTCCCCAGAGAGAGACTGAAGCATCTGCCTGGGGGACCAGACGATCTTCCAGCTGTGGTCAGAGGGGGCAGACTACTGATAAAAGCGTGCCAAAACTTTTGCTTGACCTCCTCCTGAAAGCTTAGATGAAAATAATGTTTCCACACTCGCCACTATATTCAGCGCGGCCATGTTTATGACACACACACTTCGACTCACACGTAGTTTATGTCCCAGGAAATAAACAGTCTGTGCATTCAATCCACGCTAATGATACAGTCGTAAAACTTAATGCATTCATTCTGAAAGTGTTACGAGGGTGTTATGTAAATGAGCGTTAAGTAGTGTAATGTCTGTGTGTGGCTAGCATCGACTCATTTAGGCCCAGACGAGACAGCCACAATCACCAGCCAAGGGTGAAACCCACATCCTTCAGGGTCAGCCTCAAAACAAGAACTTTGATTCGTCCCGCTTTAAATACCCAACTGTGTGATTGGTGGCCTTGGGAAACGCGGTGCCAAAACACCCTGCTGCAAGAGATGCGTTTTTTGAGCTGCGCTACGGTGCCAGTAATAGAACAAAAGAGGGAAGTATGAGACAGAGTGGCGGAAAGAAACAGGGTGGGAACGAAAAACGTTGGGGGTTCAGGTCGGCTAGCGAGGAGGAAGAGGAAGACAGGTGTATGAGTCTTTGCTCAACAGATGTTGAAACGTCCCCAGTGTCTGTTGAGGGCGAACGGAAGTGTGCTCGCAGGCAAGTAGGCCTCGCTGCAACATGTGTTCAACTGTCGCCCCAAATCGCACTGTGAGGATTTTGAAGTTAGATAAGGAGGCTGCTCTTGTGTTTTTTCAAACACTTAGTGTTCAACATGTAAAGCATGGGCTTATAAGATGAGAGATGCATTTTAAGTAGGGCTGGTCCATGATTAATTAATCACAAATTAATCACACTTTCTGTTCAAAATGTACCTTAAAGGGAGATTTGTTGTAGTATTTAATACACTTATCAACATTGGAGTGGGCAAATATGCTTGCTTAATGCAAATGTATGTATATATTTATTATTGAAAATCAATTACCAACACAAAACAATGACAGATATTGTCCAGAAACCCTCACAGGTACTGCATTTAGCATAAAAAATATGCTAAAAACATAACATGGCAAACTCAAGCCCAACAGGCAACAACAGCTGTCAGTGTGTCAGTGTGCTGACTTGACTATGACTTGCCCCCAACTTGCATGTGATTATCATAAAGTGGGCATGTCTGTAAAGGGGAGACTCGTGGGTACCCATAGAACCCCTTTTCATTCACATATCTTGAGGTCAGAGGTCAAGGGACCCCTTTAAAAATGGCCATGACCGTTTTTCCTCGCCAAAATTTAGCGTAAGCTTGGAGCGTTATTTAACGTCCTTCCCGACACACTAGTATGACATGGTTGGTACCAATGGATTCCTTATGTTTCATGTGATACCAGTGTCTTCTCTTTAGCTTCAAAACTGAGCCCACTGAGCCTCCAAAAAATTAATTGCGTTAAAAAAAAGAGTGGCGTTAAAACAATTTTGCCTTAACGCGTTATTATCCCGTTACCTTTGACAGCCCTAATTTTAAGTTGTAGTACTACTGATTTGACTCATCAACAATGCAACAAAAAAGGTCATTTCAAACATGTGACAGAAAGCTGCTATCACAGTAGCCTTCATATTGGACTCACAAATGCTTCAGACATTTTTTGTATGTAATCCTATAGCATACTTGCATAGACTTTACAGTCCAGACATAGTTTTCAGTGTTAAGTGAGATGCATGCACTCCAAATCAATTCTGGTCTGTTATCAGGAGCCTATCAAGTCCATTTATACGTTGAATGCAAATATTTACACTTCAAATATATTCAGTGCAGACTTGGGCCGGGGCCAAGGCACGTATTGCCCTTTGCCGTCCAGATAGAGTTTCACTTTGCCCCTGAAAAAGCGCCCGGCCCTTTACTAAAAAGAGCTTGTGTTTAATGTGTCTCCCTTTGGACGGGAACATATGTTTCTTTCTTTCAATGGAGACAGAGACAGACAGAGAGGAGAAAGAGAGGAGAAGTAGAGAAATAAGTGGGGGGTGGGGGGGGGGGACGAAGGAAGGAAACAAGTCGTATTGGGTGATCATTCAGCTGTGGCGTCGGTGTTTAAGGCCTGGCTGTCACCTCACTGAGCAAACACCGTCTCTGTGTTGAGCTGATATGGGCTTTGTGGAGGGAAGGCTGGGTAAGAACGCGGTGGAGTTTGCTGTTCATGTGGTCGGGTCTTAGAGCAGCGCCGGGTGCAATCTCATGAAAAATAGCTTCACACTTTTCACATCACTTACACTAGACTCTATCTGCGTGCGCTTCAAAGCACAAAGGGCAAAAGAGCAAAGCAGCATCTCAAGTTATTCTGCAGCGAAGATAAATCACTATCAGGAAATAAAAAGACACACATACACCCACACACACACACAAAACAAAGCGAGGCTGAGAACGGCACACCCATTGCTTCAAAACACAGCCATCGCCTCTCAGTACATCGTTAATACCAGACATTTTATATCAAGCATTTTATTTGTTCTTCATAAGACTTCCATAATGCTTTCAGATGATGCGACCGCTACTCTGAGAGGAGGCTAGTAAATCTACAACCTTTAGCATCCATTTCAGCTCTGGGTGCTTATTGAGCGCTGCTGTTTAGGCCTCATGTGTGCATTGGCCCCCATCTCCCAGCTCTATCTTGTGGTTATGATATCATAGAGAGAAAAACAAGGGCATTCTCTCCTAAGTGCACCCTGACACATTAAATATTCATCCGACCACAGAAACCCCTCTGAAATGGGGCCGGTGCAGAGCTCCGGCACCCCTCTGGCCCCCGGACCTGCAGATTAGAAGTCAAATGTTGGCGGTCGGAGCAGAAACACTGTGGCTACAGGCCGGGTCAACTGGACAAAAGATAGCGCATTAACGCAAGGCTTAACTGGAAGATACAGCTTGAGTCTCTTTGGAGATATCTCGCAGAGTGTGTAATGATTTAGATAGTCGAAAAAAAAAACTTTTCAACAGTGGATAACGCTGTTTTCTTTCAACAAGAGTCAATGTGCAGGAGAGAAATACAGGGATTAAAGAGGGCTGTTACAGGATTCATTTAAAAGAACTCCCGTATATACAAAATCCAGGTGAAATTGAGACTAAACAGTTATTTTTATAACGTAAAAAGGAAGAAAAAATGATTACACTGTTCTAGGGTTGCCACATCTTAGACGATTAGTCAACTAATCTTAGTTGACTAAGATTTCTTTCATCGATTAGTCATATTATATGCTTTTTTTCATGCTGAATGACTAATTTCCAAGAAACTTATGAGCACATCTCTGGTAAACCCACTATTTAAAGTGGTGGTTTCGTGTGATTCGTTATGGAGAAACTCAGTTTTACAGATCTGTCGATTAAATCAACTAATCGATTAGTTGATTACAAAATCGTATGTGGGAGAGGACTGACCTGGACTTCTGCATAAGTCAGATGTTTCCTTGACATCTGGGCCGAAGGGTACATACAGAATATGATAAATAAAGTCCACAAAAATAGGGACGTTTATGAAGTCATTTGAGATAAACTGGGGGAGAAGGGATTCATGCGCACAGTCGATCAGTGCCGAGTCAAAGTGAAAATACTTTGAAAGCAATATTTCAAAGTCCGCGATCCCCTCCATAGAAGTGTCAGCTCTAGAGACGAAAAAGATGAATTCGCTCCTTCATACACGCCCCTCAGCAAATTAATTTTGCGCTTTAATTTGTGAACTCTGAAGCCGAACCAAACTAAATAGAAAGCGAACCAAAAGTATCAATTTCACTCTGATTTCACTCTGACGAGCCAAACAAAGTGAAAACGCCCTTAAAGATGAGAGGAGGTATGTGTGAGTGTGCCGCCCTCCTGATAGATTTATTTGATAAGTATCCAAGAGACAAAGGCAGAGAGAAAAACAGAGGAGGAGGAGGAGGGGGAAAAGAAAGTTTGGAGCCACCTCCCAGTTGATTAGTGGTGTTAACAGCAACCGCGGGCCCCCGGGTTAATGAGCTCCAGGCCTTGTCCTAATGAAGCCGCCGCTCTTCCAAAAATCACCCTCTCGCAGCCCACTAAACCCCCTACTGGAAGCTCCGAACGGTGTGTCGCCAAACGCGGTGTGTGTCCCTGCCAACTGGACCTGGGCCAGCATGGCGTCCACTAGCCAGGCTCGAGTGTGTGTGTACGTGTGTGTGTGTGTTTGTGGGCAGCTGAATGATCACTTTCATCCCTAAAGAGCCAGCCAATTCATCTCAGACCACCATTGGCCGCAGAAAAACTGACCAATTATCATTTTTTTCCTCCCCGCCGTCTGTGTCTGTTTTTTTCCAACTAGAGAGCGGTGGGATGTATCATTTCCCTGACCTCAGCCGCTTGAGGTGGTGTAAATCTCTTAATAACTACACAAGGACACATATAGGGGCTATATTTGGAGGGCTGCTTCCCCCGGCCGCCCCTGCTCCTGGCCTGGAACAGACAGTAGTCACAGTGTCTATGTGGGTGATGGAGCCTGGACCTGGCGCTGTGTGTGTGTGCGTGTGTGTGTATAAGAGAGAGAGAGAGAGAGTGAGAACGCAGGCCTTCATTCCTTCCATCACGGTTTAAAGAGAAGGCAGACTGGCCACACGAGTGTGAATAAAAAAGATATTACGGAGTGTGTGTGTCGGCGTGTGTCCACCCATGTTCCTGAGTAACGGCACGGAGCAAACTGGTGGGTGGAATCGCACACTCACAAATACCGTCCTTTCCTTTGGCGTCCTAATACTCGGGAAAACAAACAGCTGGAGAGCAGCAACAGAATTAGTCTCTGCTCAAACAGATTAGTCATGACTGAGTCTCTCTTTCTCACACACATAAAGATGTGTTTATCAGTGGGTGTGAATTTAAAAAAAAGTACCATTCTGTGCTGCACTTTGACTTTAGAAATTTCGTATTCAGTGGCTGCCTGCGTTCAGACATTGTGTCTGTGCATCAATGCGCGCCCCCAGTACCCTTTGTTCATCTGTATGCATGTGTGTGTTGGGGGCTGTCAATGCTAGATATTTCTATATAGTTCGTAAAGAGGAGGATGGAGGGGAGGCGGTGGGCACAAACAAATGGACAGAGCGGTAAACGAGAGGAAACTTTACCCATGGGTCAGCCTCCGAGGGAAGATATATTGCCCATGGGTCAGTGGAGAGAAAGGACGGGCAAAATCCATATTGGTCCGTCTGCCTTGCCCCCTTTATATAGTGATAAAATATTCAAATCCAGCCATTACTTCACATTAGGCTACTCTGTAGAGATGCCAGGGAGAAAACCACAGAATGTATACATGCCGGTTCGCACACAGTTTTGGTGCATTGATAGTTACATTAAAATCTCTTCCTCCCATTAGAGGCATAGCCCTCATCCGGACTTAAAGGTGTGTTCACATGTAGAGCATGTGCACGTATGGATGTGTGCGTGAACATGTGTATTTGTACATGTCTGTGTGTCTATATAAAAGGCATGTTCAGAGGTTTTTTTTTTCTTACCATCTCCCTGGACGGGACATCAGAGTGATAAGGGGCACTAAGTGTGTTGGTTAGTTTTCCGTGGTCTGGATAAAAGAGACACGCAGCTTCACTTATTCAGTTAATTCTCACATCCTACTCACACACACACCTATGAAAGCTCTCTTTCTTTCTTTCTCTTTCTTTATCCGTTATGTTTAAGGCCGATGACTATATGGTCTGGTAGCCTTGTCTGGGTGTTTCCTTCTGACTAAGTGCTGTGTCAGTCGGACCTGAATGTGTATGTGTGTGTGGGCGTGTGTGAGAAAGGCGGTTATTGGGGGCAGATCTACTCACTATCTTGTGTTTTTTTTGTTTTTTTGTTTTTTTTAAAGCAAGGTGGCAAGATAAAGATCACTTCGCTTCAGCAGTTCATAGAAACTGCCCTAATGTCACAATTCATAGTTTGTTATTTCTTAGACTTTAGGTTCAGGGAAAACAGCATTCCTCAAGCAATTATTTTCAACCACTTATGCTATCGTTATCTGCGTATGACGCGGCAGCAGGTGCAGCTTGGGTAACACTTAGTGTCTAGCCGATGTATGTCAAGGTCTGCTGACATTCTAATAATATTTTTGTATTTGCAAGCTGAAAACATGGTGACAGCGTGTCTCTCTCTCTCCTGCCGCCCTTATATAATTTCATCCTGTGTGAGTGTTTGTGATTTACAATGGAGGATATTGACGGTCAAGTCAATTTTACACTAATTACACTTAAGGCAAAGAGACATTTTCTGCCAGGACATGTCAAACTCCCCGGCTTCATTAAGAAACTTGGGAGACGGAAAGGTTTTCCAATAGGACTCTTGTTGTTGTTTTTGCTATTTTTGTACAACTCTGGAAACATAAAGTGCCACCTTGTGCCACTTTCCTGGTTGTGTAGGTGGTAAACTGGCAAAGTCCTTGATTTTTCTCTTACCCGTCCTCCTCATGTCGCTGTTTCAGGGCACAGAGTGAAGCTAGAAGACCCCCAGAAGATGCAGTTCTCGGACAGGCTGTCAGAGATCGAGCGCTACCAGCGGTCTATGCGGATAGGCCCGGTGAACAATAATCAACGCCCCATCCACCAAACCCACCTAAGCACCACACAAGGTGAGGACCGCTGATACATACAACCACAACCAATAATCACTGTAAAGTCAGCTCACATTAAACCGCCATTACTTAGAAGTAAATAACTCCTTCAATAAAACAAACATATTTTGTTTTATTTGGCCGGAGGGTAAGTAATCCGTAATAAAAAATCTGCTACACATCAACACAGTACACGCAGTTCAGACGAAGCCAAGAGCCCTTCATGTGCGTTTCCTACCACGGGGGGCTTTCAAGTTCTGTCCCACACATCCGGGAGCCGTTATATGTGTTGGCCGTCCGAGGGGGAAGCTCGTGTCAGTTCTGTCCCCGGATGCCCTGCGTTGGTGGGTCCGGGGGCCCCACAGCGTGCAGGGTCGAGTCTGTGGCCAGGTGGCACGGCGGGTGCTGCCAACCGAGCTTGGCCCGGGTGCTGAAGCTGGCCTCCGCACACCGCACACTACAGCCTCAGGAATGTAACAGCCGCCCGCTACCTTGGCAATCACGTCACTCTCAGACTGGTCGAATGTGCGGGGGCAGGAGGGGAGAGGGGCTGAGACTCAGACTGAGGTGGTGCGATGTAGGGGTGGGTTTTGTTTTGTGTGTGTGTGTGTGTGCTGTGGACAGCTGCGTGGGTGATGCTTGGAGTGAGGATGAGTGTTCACTCCGTCATATGTCAGAGCCTCTTTAACAGGATGCCACGTCTGGAAGCGTACAGACTAAACACACACAACGCACACACAGTATGCCCTCCTCTGCCACCCACTCTCTAGTTCTCATGCTGGCTAATGAATCTCATTACCTTTGTATCAGCGTGTTGCTGTGTACAGGAGGACTTGTTTGGGAGCTCTGGGCCGTGTGTGGGTGCGTCTATCAGTGTGTATCACCACTGTTTGGCCTTGTGATTAGCTTAGCCAGCGCTGAGTCACCAGTATGGGGCCGCCTATCTAACAGCTGACTGCGGAGAACACGGGGTCTTTCGTCCTCCGCTCTCCCATGTCCTTACTTTACTGTTGATATTGATTTTGTTCCCTCGCACTGCCTGTGCCGAGGAGAAAACAAATGCCAGCCATCTTAGAAAACGCCGCCGACCGCTTACGCTTAAAAATAAACACTGTGGCGCTTCAACACAATACAGCCACTGTGATGATAATTTTCTGATGGGCTGGAGTTTGGCGTGAGCTCTGGAGGTTGTCTGCCAATAAAAAGCCCCCTGCAGCTAAGCTTATACTGGGAGCTTTAAGTTTCTGAGGACTGACGGAGGAAGGGGGGGCTTCGGAGAGGTGTACAGACTTGGTCCAGACAGCAGACGAAGAGGAGCTCTTTGCTCTGCTCTCGTCTGCCTCGCACAGGATTAGGGCAGGAATTAGAGCACCATGGGCTCGTCAGGCTTCAAAGGGCTGCGATGTTGCAACACACACATGTACTGTACATACACTGTGAGCAGACACAACACATTAACATCAGTTGGAACTGTCAGAAGGCTGTAAAGGCCTTGGAGCTTCACGTTACAGCTGCCAGTGACTGGAGGCCGTCTATAAGGAGTGTGTGTGTGTGCACACGAGTGAGACAGACGAGGGGAAGGGCTGTAAAAACCACACACCTTAATCTGTGGTATTACCATCATGACGGCATACCGCAGGGCAAGAGTGGTAAAATAATTAAATAACAAGAGAGCAGAGGGCCCTTCTTCCCTCCCACCTCGTCTATCTGCCGGAGCGTCTGAGCAGCAGACTGGAAACGTATGTCGCGCTGCTCCCGTATGTGTAGGAATCACGCGCAGACAAACATCACCGCGGTATTACAAGCAAAGCTCAAACATAAATAGACTTGTTGTAATAAATCCCGTTCAGAGACACAGGGAGGTGTTTACATATCAACAGCACACACGTCTCTCGGCTTTTTTGGCAGCCACCGCCAGACGCTGTTGTATTTTGCAGATACTTTAAATCCCGGGGTCTGTTTGTTTGAGAATTGCCGGGTGATAGATCGCCCATCAACACGTTATAATTAAATGGATTCCCGCCTCGCTGTTACAAAAGATGTTTTCCATTATCCGGGGCTGGAACCTTTGCGTTTTCTCCCCCTTGAAGACAGCTAAATAAGAAAATACAGTGTCATCTCCTCCTAAAGCCTCCTTGCTTCATATTGTTGTCTGAGCAATGAAATACTGTCTCAGTTTCCTTGTCAACAGGACGTGTCTCCAGACATCTGCTCAGTGCTACCCTGGATTCTTAAATCACACACACACACACACACAGACGATTGCACCATAGGCACAAAACACACACAAACACACGCGCACACACACACACACACACACACACAACCGTGTGCTAGTGTTGCAAGTTCTCCGCTATTGCCCCAGACAGACAGGGTAATTAAGAGCTCATTACAGTGCATGCAGTGACAGGATTCCTGCACGCTGGCAGACGCTGCATTCGCTGCTTGTTTTTGTTCTCCCGTGGCCACAGGTAAGCCTGCTAGACATGTGGAATGATTCTCGGCGAGGGCGGAGGGAGGGCGTGTGTGTGTGCGGTTGATAATGCGTGGTTCAACTAGTGCAGTAAAGCAAATCTGACACTCAGACAATCAAGTGCTAAATTGTTATTCTGGTTTTCAAAACCTCAAGTGAGATACATGTGTATACTATGGGTTTGTGGGTGGCAGTTTTTTTTTTCTTCCTCTGATACAGAATGCAGTTCATCCTTTGACGTCTAACTGTGACATTGCGTTTTTTAATATACACACAGTTCTTTCGACTCTTTAAGAAAAAGCAAACAGATGATAGAAAATTAGATTTCCCTCAAAGTGGAAAACAGATTCCAGTTTTACCTTGTTCCATTTTAAAAGGGCAGACAGAACCCAACAAGCCCCTGGCACAGCCTCTAACAGACAGCCGGGACGAAAGCGGCTCTTTTAACTTAAATGTGTTCTAACAGTGAGAGAGAGGGAGGGAAAAAAAGAAATAAAGCATCAATTTAATCATACCCAAAAAAAAAAAAAGTCCTGGCACTTTTGAAGTGGTATCATTTAACATGTTATTTGTTCCAACACCTGTGTGTTCCCCTCTGAAGATGAATATCAGATACGAGCATAGCGTTCCGCCATCAAGTCAAGTGCTCGACGCTTTGATGAGGGCCCAAGAGTGTGTGTGTGTGTCTGAATGTGTGACCCATGTGGTGATGTTATTAAAAAATGTAAAAAGAATCTTGCAGAAATGCATAACATTTCCTGAAACGTACTGAAACTGTTTCTGTAAATGACACTTCCACAAATGTTAGTACCTCTGGCTTCCTCCTGCTTCCACTGGCACACATCTGCCGCAGCTGTGCTTTGGCCCTCTTGTCCAGTATGTTCAGGCTGTGGCCTCTGGACTGGACTTAACTTGAGAAAGTCCTGTTTGATGCAGCCGTGTCCCTCCCGCCTCGTCCACAGTGACCACACTGTTTACACCACATAAACAAGCCGGCCGGCCCCCCCAGGTTCGAGGCGGCACTCTGCTACCGCCGCTGCTCGGGGGCTCACACTAATTCACACATCCAGAATGACATGATCAGCCAATTAGAAGCGAGAGCAAGACAGGAAATTAGCACCGTCAGGTAGCTGCGGTGTGGACTTTAGAGTATAGCCGTCACACTAGTTGGGTTTCATGCTGATTTCTGCCAAACCCAAGCAGGAAGCTGGCCCTCCGAGGCCAATACAGCCAAAAACGAGCAGGAATCTGGACCAGTCCTTTAGACACTCTGTTTTACTTCTGCACTCCACTATTTACATAATATGTCAATGGCCGCCACGGAGTTTATTTGTTATGGTGCCTGAAAGCTTCACTTGTGGTTACTCTCTTTTTGTGACCCTGAGATGAATAATTCAAACTGAAAATGTTTTTGTTCTTCAGCAAAAAAAAAAAAAAGAATCTTTTGAAGCCGCCTCCTCTGTGAAAAAAAAAAGAAAAAGAGAAGTGAGAGCGAGTTGTTTTTTACCAGACTCAACTGTTTGTGTAAGTTATAATTTCACATCAGAGTCGGGCTGAGTTTTACATTTCAGCAATTACAGAAACTACATGTGTGCCATGAACAGTCTCTATTGAGTCTGGGGAGAGGGGAAGGGTGGGAGGACGACGAGCTCTCAAAGAGAACATAGGATTTTTCAGCCCATGTGTTTGTTTTTGCTCACGTTATAAGTGAGAGCTCAAAAGACATATCAAATGTCCCACATAGCTGAGCCAAGGCCGTGTTCCTCCCCTCTCTAACACGCTCTCTTTCTCTCTCCTTCCCTTCGCTGGCGTCTTTCTTTCTCTCTCGCCTGCTCTCTCACATTCTCTCCCCGTTGCGACGCCTAAGGCCTAAGCGAAACAGGAAGCCGGCACAAGGGCCGGCATTCACCGTGTCTCAATGACACGCTTCATTACGCCGGGCGCGTTACATGTCTCAGAGGCGTCGCTGGATCCGGAGTCACGAGGATGGACGCCATTTTGGCTCAAACGTCTCCTCAGCCAGTCCTTTCATCTACGCGTGCACTTCAAACGCGGTGCGTGGGTTTATTTGCGTCCTCCCCAAAAAACTACACCGGCACCACCCCAAAGCTACTTATTAGTGACGCAGTCGCCGCTTCTTCCCACTCCAGCCCCTGCCCTCCTCGGCTCCTCGGCTCCGCCCAGGGGGCCGGTCCTCTTATTAACAGGGGTAATCTGTGCCTCTGGTATTGACGTTGTCTGCCGGCCAATCAAAATATTTGAAGGAAATGTTTATTTTCTTGAGCGAATCGCACCAGCTGCTTGCAAGCCTTTCTGAATAAGGCCATTTATGTGTAAGAATTTGCCATTGTGAGGTATAGTGCAGGACCTCTCGGTGACTGAGTGCTGATTTGGGCCTTTGCAGAGGAAGTGGAGGAGCTCCAGGGGAAGCACAGATCTTACACATGCTGAGCCTAGTGCGGCTATAGGTGAACAGCCCAGCGCTGCTACAACCCCCTCTCTCTGCTTCTGGCATCCTCCTCCGTCCTAATTGCCACTACAGGAGGTTAGGAGTTTACTATATTGCGGTATCTCAATAGCGGAGGGCAGAGTCATAGCGATACCACATGGCTGACTGCTGCTGTCATTAAAAGCAGAGCACCATGAGAAAAAATGTGGTTATATAATATGCAGGTTTCTGTCTTGGATATTGATGTGCATTTGAGGGAAACGAGTAACAATATGTAACACCGTTCAGAGGCTTGTAGACTAGACTTCTACACGACCAATGTGCCGAGAGGGGCTCCGTGCTAGTTGTCTTGTACCGACTGCACCGTCTCAGACCGAGAGCAAACAGCCCCCCGTTTGTGTCAGCCCTCCTGCGGTGTGGCCGTTGAGTGTGAAGCAGGGTCCCACGCGTTGGGCCAGTAGCTGCCTCGACCCTCCCTCGCTTCCTGACAGGCTAGCGAGTGTCCTGCACTTCACAGGTCTCCGCTGCCCTTCCAGTGTCTCGCCTGAAAGGCCCAAAAATATCTCCCATGCACCCATCAAGCATGTTTTTCCGAGCCTGGTCTCACTCTGGTGAGAAAACCGCCCCCCCCCCTCCTCCTCCTCCTCTTCCCAATCCTCGCTGCTCAGTCAGCAGAGGCCAACCTGTGACAGGAAAACACATCTCCAAAACCGCCAGATGTCAAGACAGTTTTGACAAGTCTGTCATGACGAGATGTTTTGGATCACGCTTTAGATTTTCTATGGCGCGGGCAGCTACTTCCTCACACATATACAACCCACACATTTCTCTGCGTTCCACAAAAAATACTAAAATGTTGCATTCCTGCACGAACTCCACTGACTTATTTCGAATAAGTGCTCACCTATTGTTCATATTGTGTGTTACACCAGCCCTGTGGCAGGAGCAAATGGACAGCCCCGCTCTGAAGACATGCAAGGTGGAGGAGGACCTGAGACCATGGCCAGGTGAGACATTGCCATGCCCTTCTTCCTAACTGTTTTACTGTCTATTGGTGCCTTCAAATGAAACTCGTGAGCTCGCGTTTACAACATGGGAAGTCATGTACACAATATGCTTGGAGTTCAAGTCGTGAGAACACCGCTGCTAAGCAACGGCAATATTAACGTTACTGTCGGCATCTAGAAGCCATAATTCAGTTAGTGTAAAGGCATAATGACAGAAGAAAAAGATGAGGCCATTGGGAATATCAACATTTTTCTCAGACGTATTATAAGATTATGAGGAAAAACACTGAAGTCTAAAATTACAACATATTAACTTATTATGCACCAAAAAATTAACTTCCATGGCCTCCGCCATTTCTGACAACGTCAACAAACACGTCACAAGTCGTGAACTCGGAGCTTTCAGAAACTTTCCACTTACGAGGTCGTGAATACCACAAGAGGGGGGCGTTCATATGGACTCTTCTGGTGAACGCGGTAAACACGACCCCATTTGAAGGCACAATATGTAACTTGGCCTTTGGCTACTCTTTCAAGCCTCTCTTTTAACGTTTCCCTCCCATAAAGCTCAGCATTCCCAATTTGACCACAAAATTGAATGTTACAGTGCGTATGCGTGCCTATCGTTGTTTCTGTGCGTGTTAATGAGGAAATTGTTTTGAAGGGTGTTTGTTAGTCGCCGAGACATAATCATTATGTGTGGCCCAATCAAATGGGAGCATGCGGGGTGAGGTCACTAGTAAGCCTTCATTAAGTGTGAGCAAACAGGCTCGAAAAATACAGAGAAGATAATTGAGGTGCCATGGACTGCCAAAGTGTTCACACCTTTCATAATGTTACTCTTTAAGAACATCTCAGAACAAACTGTAAACTTCCAAACTAATTTATTCTAATTAAACATTCCAACAGCCTTTCAAATTGAAGCGAACAATACTGACGTGGAGAAGCGGGAAACACCGGCATAACACAGGGTGTGCCATTTGGTGCGACAATTTTGGAGACTGTTTCGTTTTGCCCGTAGGGCCCTACTACACCCCAGAACATTCCTAGAACGCCACCACCCTGCCTGCCATCTTCTTCTTCTTCTTCTTCTTCTTCTTCTTCTTCTTCTTCTTCCCTTTCCTCCCACTCCTTTCTTTCATTTTGTTTCTTGGCGATTTGGATCTTTGCTGTTCTCTAACAGCCCCCTCAGTCTCCTATCTGTCCCCTAACCCAGAAACCACCACACCACACCAGACATGCTGACTCATCCACTCACACTGTGCTGAGGACACACACACAAAGAAGAAAGAATAAAAAAGACTTTCAGATTTGGCTCTCTTTTCTACAGTTTAGCAGGAATAACACAATGCCTGAAGCAGAGTATCGAGACCGGGGGAATTACATATTTACATGTGTTACTGCTTGTGCGAGGCATTTTCTAGCCAGAGATTCACTACAGAGCAACACACTCAATGTGATCGACAGTGATGGTTAGTAAAAGCATATGTTTGGGGCATAAAACTTGATATTTATGCCAGGACATCCAGACAGTAAAGACAATGTGACAGCGATGTGAGATAGTGTAATAAATGATGATGCTACTTGTATTCAAATACCTTCATCCTTACAATAACAGTATCCGTGGTCTAGGGTCAGCAAAACACACCTCACGTCGGCGGCTTTACAAGCAAGTATCATATCTCTCATAGGGAAAGATTTACTTAACAAACAAAAATATGAATCATGCTTCCTTGTTTGTTGATGCATTAGGGAAATCTCAGGTGTTTTTTGTAATCACAAACTTCCTTTACCCGTGCTTGTATTGCATGTCACAAGTTGGCGACATGCAAAAATCCTCGGTGCTCACATGATGAAGCGCCTAACATGGATGAGGCTTTGGGGCTGTTGACCATTGGTGCCGCAGTACAGAGGTGATTATCATTTGCATTCGACATGATGCTCCGGCCCCAAAGCCTTGGTGCTTAAAAAAACACCTAGAGATCATTTGTGTTCATTTGGGTCTCCTATTCTTTGGCCTGCGCAGCAGCGGCAGCTCTACCCTGGCATTGTGTCGCCTCTTCATAATCACCCTGTTATCAACAATAATTGCTCATCCTCATGGCATCCAGTGTTCAAACCACCCAAACCAGTCAGTAGATCAAAGAGTAGCCTCTGAAGGAAGCTGCAGTGCAACAGGGCTTATGTCGGGATCATATGAGGAAACCAATCTCACTGCACAGCACAGTGTGTGTAGCTGGACGGGCCTGCTGGGGTTTTCTCTCTCTCTGTCTCTCGTTTCCTCCCCTCCACTTATTTGCCTGAGACACCATTCCCTGGGCGCTGGCCGTCACAGTTTGCATCAAGCCTGAGTAAACATTTCACAGGTGAGCGTCTGTATTTGCATCACCCCATCGCCAGGTCCACCACATGCGGACACACACTCGTACACACGCGCACAATTACACACACAGACATGACCGCCTCAAATTTGCCCTTATGTTAACAACCAAAATCAGTTTCTCCCGTACGCAAATGAGGAAAACCTCCGGTCATATCTGGGTTACACGCTTGACTGTGGACTAGTGGACTTCTTGAGCTGAGCGAAAAAAGGAGGAGGACGACTCCACCCTTGGTGTTTGCAGGATTAAATAAGTGCGTGGCGCTATGCTTGAGAGCTAGAGGAGGAAAAGAGAGCGCTGGAACACTATGTTCTCTATAAAAGCCCCGATTCCCAGCTACCCGCTTCGTGGACTGGGAACATCACAGACAGCAGACTGTGCCAGCTCGCCCTCTGGGGTCCATCCCCTCTCCTGTCCCTGCAATTTAGTCAACACGTTTCAGATGAGCCTAATGGAGATCATGTGTGGTTTTCGGGCCGCGGAGGTTACAGGCAGCTACTACCAGGCTCAGTTAGGAAGACCCTCTCTGCCAAAGATACACCACTGTTACCACAGCCACAACAGCGAGGCCTGTACTTATACTGGGTGGGGGAGGGTGGGGATGCAGTAAGGTATGCAACATGGTTAAGAAGGAGAAAAAGCAGACGGCAAAACTTTGCTTCTCAATTACAAAGCAGTTTGTTCAGCCCTCTCCTCCAGAGGGAGCTACTGTACTGTAGAGAGTTTAAGGTGGTAGCAGGCTCCCCCCTGGCTCGGAGCCAAGCGCTTGATACTGCACAAGCCCATTAAGGTGTTGTGATAAGTGTCCAGTCCAGTTTCCCGTGACAGAACACAGGAGTCGATCCCCACCGCAGTTTAGCCAACACGTTTCCACCGACTCCAATTAAGTGGAGATCATGTGCAGGGCGGCAGCCAGAGCCATCAAGTCCCCACGCCACACATCCCCTCCCCAGCTTCACCCTGAAGCCTAAATTTAGCACAGACAGAGAGAGATGAAGGGACAGAGAGAGAGAGAGAGAGACAGAGAGAGAGAGAGAGAGAGAGAGAGAGCAAAGGCTTTTGGGAGTCCGGTAGGAATTAGTGGGCCGACTCCACTTCACCCGAATCAACAGCAGCTGAAGGCTCGGATTTTCCTCGCGTGAAATCAGATATGGAGCTCGACTCCGGTGCCTGGTAGACTCTGGAAAAAGAAACAGCCCCCCCACCGCCATCAAACTCCCTCATCCCAAAAAGAAGAGGAAATTCAACTGCAGAAGTGTGTTGTTGCAAAAAAAAAAAAAAAGGAGTATAGCAGGGGCCATGGAAATTGCAAAGGAACAGATTTTTTTTGCAGCTGAAAATGGACCCAGTTCTCCAGACATAGGGAAAAGACATTTCAACGAGACTGTGGCACGCAAGTTTGGCATTCTCCCCCCCCTCAGGGCTATGGCGTGCAAGCGCTTGCTATTTCACAAATACAAGCTCTCTTTTCTCTGCCATCCAAATCCACATTTTACACTTGCAGTCATGTGGGCACGTTGGACCCATGAAAGCCACATGCGGACAAACAAATAACCATGGACGGAGGTGTGTGTGTGAGAGTGTGTGTTTACGAGCAGCAGGTGTGGAAGGAGCGTGTGTTTGTGGACATCAGGTATGAGGAACTCGGCCTCATCATTGTGGCATACAACCAGGTTAAGGGCGTTTACAGTTCCAGATATTTTGGCCTGGCCGTTGGCCACCGCACCATTTGTGTGCCGACGGTGTCACGAGCACAAAGACACGACATGCCTAACTCGTCGCGCAAGATTTAACTTTCACACCTCTAAACGAATTATCTCAATTAAAATGCAGTGCAATTAGTTGAGGTAAAAACGACGGCTGAAGAAATGCGACATAAAACTGATATAATACCTTCTTATTTACATGATACAGCAAAAATATGAAACACAATCATACCAAATACTACAGTAGGTGGCAGCCGGCAGCGTTCAGAAGTCCTACCCGACTGTGAATGGGTTCATATCCGAAGCTCAGGATGTAAGAGCAGCCAATAATACTCCTCGGTTAAGTAAGAGGCGCAATATGGTGTTTGAGTTAAGGAACTAAGTTGGTGACAGTAGCGGCCCCAAATCTCAGAGAAGCAAACTGCCAAGTCAAACTCTCGAGCAATATTTCTTTCTCGCTTTTGTCAGCTGAGTAAATTAGAAAGTGTGCAGTGAAATTGAAGTCCTAACAGCTGGGTTCACAGCGTTCTGTTACCTGTGAGATTACACTTAGCAGTTAACTCTGACAGGTCCCGGACTGTGATACCCATTAGCCTAGAGGATATTCACATTCTCTTTTTTCTCTTCCTTCCCTCTTTCCTTTTTCCTTCTCTTGTCTGTCTCCGATTGTGACCGCCTGCCGCTAACTATGATTTATGAGTTGCACAACAGCGCAACAAGCCGTCAGTGTTTATACGAAAACACCCCTCAGCACTGACAATGCCTCTTTTCATTGCTCTGAGAAAGACGGAATAACGTACATTGCTCTCCTTTTGAAGGAGTGCTAGGAGGGCCGTGGCGAGGGGGCCTTTTCATAACTTCGGTCTTGTGCACGGGGCTGTGGGATGATGTGCTGTCAGAGCTTGATGACTGTTATTAAGCAAAAAAATGTCTCAGTTCATTACTTTGAGCAAACATTTCCACAGACAGGCATATCGCCGGAAATCTGAGCTCAGAATTGGGGGTTTGGAGGGAGATTTGCGGTTCTGGAGATGGGGGTCGGTTTTTTAGAATAATAGAAAATGAGAAATCTCTGAGCCCCTTGTTTCATAATCACAGCTGAATGTTTGTTGACTCCAACCTTTTGTTTCTGCCAACAGGGAGTACAGACCTCTTCAACCAGAGGACCACCTTCCCGTCTCTGTCGCCGCTGACCGACCCTCGCTTCTCAGACCCCCGCATGCACTACCCCGGGGCGTTCCCCTACTCCACCAACACCTCCAGCTCCGGCATCAGCGGCCTCAGCATGTCAGCCTCCTCTAGATACCATCACACCTATCTGCCGCCACCATACTCAAACAACCAAAGCCAGAACTTCCAGTCCAACTCCTACCTGTATTACGGCACAGGCTCTGGTTCCTACGGGTTCTCCATGGTGGCGCCGTCGAACACCGGGGGCGAGCGCTCCCCCACCCGCCTGCTGTCCTGCTCGGGGGCCACGGGCGCCGGAGGGACCAACAGCCTGATGAACCCGGGCCTGAACAACCAGAGCGAGGGCGTGGAGGCCGACGGCAGCCACAGCAACTCCCCCACCGCCATGAGCGCCTCGGGCCGCTTGGATGAGTCCGTCTGGAGGCCTTACTGACTGACAGACAGCTAGACAATCAGGGGGTGCAGGAGAAGAGAGGGAGGGAAAGTTAAGAGGATGATGAACAAAAGAAAGACACTGAAAGCAAAAAAAAAAAGAAGAGAAATGCTGCATGTTTGTCTTTTATTTCTCCGGCACTCGCTTTAAAGACTTTCTCTGTTTTACCAACTCTCTCAAGACTTCCATGTATTTTGTACATTTTGAGCAAAACTCCTGCACTGTGCTAAAACGTGTACTCTTAAAAAGGACTAAGAAGAAAGCCATAGAAGATGTTCAGCCGAAACTGTAAATAGACGTGAGGGTAAAACCAGAAGCCATAGTAATGTTTCAGGATGTCTGGTGTAAACAGGTACTCGTGGAGAAAAAGAACAAAAAGACAATGGCGGTATGATCAATCAGTACAGCTGATGAACTGAAAAACCACAGCAGACATCCAACAAAACAAACTGTTCAGACTGATCCGACTCACTTGGTCGGTGGAGAAGAGCGGTCGGACTGGATGTTCGCTCCCTGAGTGACTCCGACATCCTTCGGAGGCATGGCTGCACTGCTGTAGCAATCGGCCCTTTTAAGCTTTAATTTCTGTGGAAGTTGCGAAAATATCGTGTCAGTTGTGAAAACATCTTGAGTTGCATCCAGGGCTGTTTCATGTACGTATGCAGTACCTTATTGCCTAATTTATTATCCAAATGGACGCATTAGCCCTTTGGTGCTACGGTATGCAGTGGATGTTTCAACACAGAAAAGCATTTTATCTGTCGGGACTCACATGTGTAAGAAATTAATTCTCCTCTGCTGTGTCATCAGTGTATCGCGTTTCAACAGGACAATGGCTGATATTTTGAGGAATGTAAAAGACTAACGCAGAGGGGGTGTTTATTGGTTTCTTTCTCTGCAGGAACATTTAAGTCCTGTTGTGTCTACTCTTTTACTTTTTCCTTACATTTCTTATCCAAGCCCTTTTCTGAAAAAAAAAAGAAAAAAAAAGTTCTAGTCTGGTATTTTTGAACTGGATGACACGGTTTACTTTTGATATTTATTTGAGCCAAATTGTGAGGAAATGTGCGCATATACCCAAAATCCTTAAGCATTTCTCTCTACCTTTCCTTTTTTATATATATATACAGTATATATGCCTTATTTTGTTGTTAAGTATAAATTTGGAATTTGTGTAATATATTGCTACTAAATTATGAAAAAAAACAAAAACCTTTAATGTAATTATTTTGTCTTCCAATGTAGCTTTGATGCACTAAAAACTTTTATTCCTTATGAACCACGCCCAACAGATTCTGTTAGTGAGATTATGTATCTAGAGCCGTAATCCTTTTAAAACTATTTCCAAAATTGCCTTCCTGCGCTAAATAAGCCATTCGCTTAATTTTTGCACTATGTTTGAATTTTCATTTTTTGGGTTTATGTATTTACAAATATCTGAAACTCTGCCGAACTAAAGATTAAATATTCCTTCACACTTAAAAGTGTCCTTTTAACAAAACCCTTTGCCAAGTAATTAATGATGTCACGATTAGACACCACACACACATTCCTGCACCACAGGTGTGTGTGCATATTCCCCCTGTCCGGAGGGCATTTTCCCCTGCAGTTATACATGTGATCCCTCCATCCCTGGGGGGAGGAAGAGTGTGAGGATGAAGGGATAGAAGGAGGAGGCGGTGGGGTCAGAGTGGTATCTTCTTACCAACACCAAGGGCAGTTATGCAAAAAAAAAAAAAAACCTTCCCTTGTTGTGCACAGGTCCCTTTGTTCTGTATAATCAGTGAGTGCTTTGAAGCCTTTCTGGTCTAATTTACTGATCATCGGTGCCAGGGGCTCATGGCTCTGCCAATAATTCACACGCCTGCACAGATCATGTGGGCATGAGCTGTGTAGAGGCATTTAAAGCAGGTATCAGGTGTCTAATATCTGCTCGAAAAGTCTTCCACAAGAGGGAAGCATCCATGACTCTGAAAGATATTTAGTGGCTACAAAAGTGAGATTTAATTTCAAAGTGAATCCAAAGAGGCTTGCATTTGCAGCTCAGGTAAAAAATAAGTTATGCAAGGAGTTTTGTAGATCTCACATAAAGACTCTCTGCCTTATTCCTCTTTTTTAAACAATCAGTAGCAACGTCTCATTCCTGTCTCCCTTTTGATTTAGAGGAAAAGCATGTTTTCTTTACGCGGTAGCGGACCTTACTTTATTATGGGCAAAAAAAATCATGCAGCTAGAGAAACCACATGTGTACTTATATTTGTGTGGTTCCTTAAAAGAAACAAACCAAAGATCTTCACAACTGCCTGTAATACTGTCAGGATGATGGGAAAGACGTCTCGATTGATCTCTAATGTCATTCTTTATGCAAAACTAGGAAGCCAAAATGTACAAGTGAGTTGTATTTTATTGTATATTGGATTTAAGAGCACAATGTTACTTTTTTTTTTTTTTTTACAAAATACCCCTTTTTCCTTTTCATATACCAAAATGTTATTTCATCCTTCATTTCTCCTTATGCTCAAAGCATGTACATCTGAAACTGATATGTTAATTTAAGAATCTCATCTATGTATGTAATGATATCGTTAATGCTTCCATACTGAGTGCTTGTAAAGTTTGCGGATAATGTAGTTTTTAATCATTTTAATTAAAAAACATGTGTCTCACTTTTGTCTTCACAGCTGCTGTTTATTTAATAAAAATGACTTTAAAAAAAATCTCAATTAAAAGAGAGAGTTATGGCAACACATAATCTTTTTTTTTCAGCTTAAAGAGGCATCACCTGCCCTCTTGAGAAAATCACACCCACAATATATTAGATTTGAGTTCAGTATTTATAGCCCAACATTCTTCAACATTATTCGCTTTACTATAAAAACTATTGCATGCCATAATAGTTCTCTAATGTTGAAACTCAATGCTCAAAAGTCTGGATTGTGAAGTCTTTTATGGTTTAACTGGGGGAGGTGTTGAGAGTGAAATTGTTAAACATGGAGGCACAGGGTATAATTCACCTCCAGAAACCCAGACACCATCACATCAGCTGACGAATGAGCAGAAAAAAAAAAACATTCATGGGACCCAATTTCATGCCAGCAACAAATTCCGTTCTTCTAACTTCTTCTTTGGCGTCATACAGTAAATGCCATACATGCCTCTGCCTCTATCTCATAACCTCTGATCGTTCATTGGCAGCTCGTTCCCAATAATTAATAATTATCCTCTCCTCTTCCATTAGTGAGACTCTCGCTGGCAATTACCCACACTTCTCGGGGGTTCGAAAATGCCTCGGCTGTCAACGCGGTGGTACCCAGAGCGTAAATAAAGCGCAGCTCAGGAATCCAACACCGCCCTGGCAGCCTCCGTGTTAGCGCGCGTCAGCAAGTTGTCACTTGTTAAAAACAATACAGGAGAGGTTTGGAATGTCGGCCGTCTTTTTTACCAGCTATGTGGTTGTTAATTTATGCGGCGCTGATGGCATCTGTTTGGCCCATTTGAAGCCGAGCCGCAAGATTAAACACTTGAGATGCTACCTTGTGGGGTGGTCTGATTTCAGATGTCTCATGTGGTTAACCTGAAATACAATACCCACAATTCCTCCACTCTTAAACTAATGCCACCTGTTGATGTGCCATGAAAGGGCTTTCGCTTCTAGACGCTTTTGTTTTCCTTCTTCAAATTAGTGACTCTTTTATTTCTCCTGTTTATGCTCTCCTTTAGTGTATCAATACTCTTTTATCCTCTCTTCTCATTCAATCCTTTCTTTCCTTCTGTATGGCTTCTGCTGTGTGTGCGTCAGGCCTTCTATGGGGGCAGTGTTGGCAGAACAACAAAGCCTCAGGACGCACACACGCAGCCTTGATACACACTGTATTCAATTAACTCTGCACACTCAAAAGCATTTCCACACACGCACAAGACACTCACACAATCCCCTGCTGACAGATCTCACACCAGCCTCCACCCAGACAGCCTGAGCTCCACTTCACAGCGCGAGTGTATGACAGATCTGCGCCGTCTTAAAAAACATTCCCGACTATTTCCTCCAGGTCTCATCACAGAGTTGCTCTCTCTGCGTCGCTTCCCCGCTGATCCCCCCACCGCTCAGGAAGCACAAAGAGAAGATGATAAGCTTTCAATTAGACCGGGCTCAGGGGAATTTTCCAGCTGTCTTCACACACTCTGTGAGACCCGGGCTCTCTCGTCCACATGTGGGGAGCAGAGGAGCTCTCATCTGGCTCCGTCTTTGTCATGGACGTACATGAGCCAGCCGAGCTGCTTTTTCTTTTTTTTTTCCATCCTCTCTCTGTTCCCGCTATGCTGTTCTTCTTCTTCCGAAAATTGTAACTCTACAGGAAACAGGGGGGAAACGCTCGCCTGGATGAGGCTGCTGCTTGTCTGGATGTAATTGTAGTCAAAGGCATGATGAATTGGTTTATAAGACGACATAGAAAATTGCTTTTTAAGTGGATGAAATAAAAAGAACTGGAGGCATGATTGTGAACGTCACAGGAAAGAAAATCTAAAACAATGAGAATCATTGAGGGAAAAATACTTTGGCAAGTCAATCATGTGTTCTGGTGAACAGCACAGCGTCTTTTGATTTTCTCTTGTAACAAAATCGAGCCTTGTCCCTCACACGACTTTATCCTCAATTAATCAGGAAGATTAAAGCGCTATTTATAAATTCAAATGAGAGACAGAGAGGAAGAGATGCAGGAGACGGGGAAAAACAAAGAGAGAGAGCGGAGAGAGAGAGGGAGTGTTTTGGAAAGAGCACAGAATCGTTAAAACCCTCTCATTTCTCATGAACACAGTATCCCGTGTCGCTTCTGCGGTACCTGCATACGAAACCCATTAGGGCCTCTTCTGCAGCCGCTGACCTCTCCTCCCCCAAACCCGTGAGAAGGAGCGGGCTAGAACCGGCTTGGTTTGGGTGCCTGGTACGTGACCAGAAGTCTATTTTCTAACCAGACTGGTGGTGGGAACAGAGGCTGCCGTCCAAAATCAGTGTTCCCACAGATTGACCGAGAAACACAGGGGCCAGGGGCTAAGAAACCACGAGAGCTGTGATGCAACCGTTCTCACACTGACGACTAGCGCTGCCTCGCATGACGGGGAGCGGGATATGGAGGGAGAGATGAAAAAAGAGAGAGAAAGGAGGGTTCTCCTAGTTCGATGAAGGTAGTTTCTCATCCATGCTGGGTCTACAGAGACCGCTCTGTGTTACGATACACCAGGCAGGCTCCAAGTTCCCACAGTGGAGAACCTCTCCACGGGGCCAGGACTGTGTTCCCGCTCGGACCCAGAGGATCGCTGAAAGCTTACTAGAGGCACTGGCAGAAACGGTCTCACTATCGGGTCGATCTAGAGAGCTGCCTCCATAAATTTAAGGTCATCATCGCGTGTGAGACAGAGTCGCTTGTGTGACTCCTAAAAGATCAAATATCAGATGATGTGAAAATGGCAAACACATTATTACTGTACAAACAGGGTGCAGGATTAGAGCTGAACAATCTGGTCGATTAATTGATTAGTCGACAAACATTCTCTGGTTACAGCTTGTCAGTTACAGTTTTTCTTTGACTAGTGTGAAGTTATCTGTATGTGTGTGTGTGTGTATATATATATAAGGCTGTCAAAGTTAATGCAATAATAACACGTTAACGCAAATTTGTTTTACCGCCACAAATTTCTTTAACGCAACTTGTGATTTTTAGGTTGTAGCGGGCTCAGTTTTAAAGCTAGAGTGAAGATACTGTCATCATATGAAACTAAAAAACCTAAGGAATCCATTTGTACCAACCTCCTACGCGCTTGTCGAGAAGGAGGCTAAATTTTCTAACCAAACTTAGGCTAAATTTTCCCAAGGAAAAACTGGCATGGCCATTTTCAAAGGGGTCCCTTGACCTCTGACCTCAAGATATGTGAATGAAAATGGGTTCTATGGGTACCCACAAGTCTCCCCTTTACAGACTTAATTGATTTCCGATAATAAATATATACATAAATTTGCATAGATCAAGCATATTTGTCTACTCCCGTGTTAATAAGAGTATTAAATACTTGAAAAATCTCCCTTTAAGGTACATTTTGAACAGACAAAAAATGTGCAATTAATTTTCGATTAACTATGGACAATCATGCGATTAATCGATGCGATTAAATATTTTAATTGATTGACAGCCCTAATATATACATGTATATATATATATATATACACACACACGCACACACACACATATCAAATGATATAATATACACCCACCGGACACTTTATTAGGCACACCTGTTCAATTGCTTGTTAACACAAATAGCTAATCAGCCAATCACATGGCAGCAACTCAATGCATTTAGGCATCTAGACGTGGTGAAGACGACTTGCTGAAGTTCAAACCGAGCATCAGAATGGGGAAGAAAGGGGATTTAAGTGACTTTGAACGTGGCATGGTTGTTGGTGCCAGACGGGCTGGTCTGAGTATTTCAAAAACTGCTGATCTACTGGGATTTTCATGCACAACCATTCTAGGGTTTACAGAGAATGGTCTGAAAAAGAGAAAATATCCAGTGAGCGGCAGTTGTGTGGACGGAAATGCCTTGTTGATGTCAGAGGTCAGAGGAG